>JARPMJ010003591.1:0-90097 GCA_033366665.1 Phoxinus dragarum
GCGTGTTAACGCGCATCCACTTTGATTTGTGTGGTTTCTCCCATCATCCCTAATGTCACTTCTCTGTGTTTTACGGCCCTGACGAGAACGTCGGTCTCCTCGGCTGTGAATCGCTCCTGGCGCGCGCCGGCAAACCCGCCGTTATAATAGCAATCCACCGTTATAATAGCAATCCCGCCGTTATAATAGCAATCCGCCGTTATAATAGCAATCCGCCGTTATAATAGCAATCCGCCGTTATAATAGCAATCCGCCGTTATAATAGCAATCCGCCGTTATAATAGCAATCCGCCGTTATAATAGCAATCCGGCGTTATAATAGCGATCCGCCGTTATAATAGCGATCCGCCGTTATAATAGCAATCCGCCGTTATAATAGCGATCCGCCGTTATAATAGCAATCCGCCGTTATAATAGCAATCCGCCGTTATAATAGCAATCCGCCGTTATAATAGCAATCCGCCGTTTATAATAGCAATCCGCCGTTATAATAGCAATCCGCCGTTATAATAGCAATCCGCCGTTATAATAGCGATCCGCCGTTTATAATAGCAATCCGCCGTTATAATAGCGATCCGCCGTTATAATAGCGATCCACCGTTATAATAGCGATCCGCCGTTATAATAGCGATCCACCGTTATAATAGCGATCCGCCGTTATAATAGCAATCCGCCGTTATAATAGCGATCCGCCGTTATAATAGCGATCCGCCGTTATAATAGCGATCCGCCGTTATAATAGCGATCCGCCGTTATAATAGCAATCCGCCGTTATAATAGCGATCCGCCGTTATAATAGCGATCCGCCGTTATAATAGCGATCCGCCGTTATAATAGCGATCCGCCGTTATAATAGCAATCCGCCGTTATAATAGCGATCCGCCGTTATAATAGCGATCCGCCGTTATAATAGCAATCCGCCGTTATAATAGCGATCCGCCGTTATAATAGCGATCCGCCGTTATAATAGCGATCCGCCGTTATAATAGCGATCCGCCGTTTATAATAGCTATCCGCCGTTATAATAGCAATCCGCCGTTATAATAGCAATCCGCCGTTATAATAGCAATCCGCCGTTATAATAGCAATCCACCGTTATAATAGCAATCCGCCGTTATAATAGCAATCCGCCGTTATAATAGCAATCCGCCGTTATAATAGCAATCCGCCGTTATAATAGCGATCCGCCGTTATAATAGCGATCCGCCGTTATAATAGCAATCCACCGTTATAATAGCAATCCGCCGTTATAATAGCAATCCGCCGTTATAATAGCAATCCGCGTTATAATAGCGATCCGCCGTTATAATAGCAATCCACCGTTATAATAGCAATCCGCCGTTATAATAGCGATCCGCCGTTATAATAGCGATCCGCCGTTATAATAGCAATCCACCGTTATAATAGCAATCCGCCGTTATAATAGCAATCCGCCGTTATAATAGCAATCCGCCGTTTATAATAGCGATCCGCCGTTATAATAGCAATCCACCGTTATAATAGCAATCCGCCGTTATAATAGCAATCCGCCGTTATAATAGCGATCCGCCGTTATAATAGCAATCCACCGTTATAATAGCAATCCGCCGTTATAATAGCAATCCACCGTTATAATAGCGATCCGCCGTTATAATAGCAATCGCGTAATCGCCGTTATAATAGCAATCCGCCGTTATAATAGCAATCCACCGTTATAATAGCAATCCGCCGTTATAATAGCGATCCGCCGTTATAATATCAATCCGCCGTTATAATAGCAATCCGCCGTTATAATAGCAATCCGCCGTTATAATAGCGATCCGCCGTTATAATAGCAATCCGCCGTTATAATAGCGATCCGCCGTTATAATATCAATCCGCCGTTATAATAGCAATCCGCCGTTATAATATCAATCCGCCGTTATAATAGCAATCCGCCGTTATAATATCAATCCGCCGTTATAATAGCAATCCGCCGTTATAATAGCAATCCGCCGTTATAATAGCGATCCGCCGTTATAATATCAATCCGCCGTTATAATAGAGATCCGCCGTTATAATAGCAATCCGCCGTTATAATAGCGATTCGCCGTTATAATAGCAATCCGCCGTTATAATAGCAATCCGCCGTTATAATAGCGATCCGCCGTTATAATAGCAATCCGCCATTATAATAGCAATCCGCCGTTATAATAGCAATCCGCCATTATAATAGCAATCCGCCGTTATAATAGCAATCCGCCGTCATAATATCAATCCGCAGTTATAATAGCGATCCGCCGTTATAATAGCAATCCGCCATTATAATAGCAATCCGCCATTATAATAGCAATCCGCCGTTATAATAGCAATCCGCCATTATAATAGCAATCCGCCGTTAATAATAGCAATCCGCCGTCATAATATCAATCCGCCGTTATAATAGAGATCCGCCGTTATAATAGCAATCCGCCGTTATAATAGCAATCCGCCCGTTATAATAGCAATCCGCCGTTATAATATCAATCCGCCGTTATAATAGCAATCCGCCATTATAATAGCGATCCGCCGTTATAATAGCAATCCGCCATTATAATAGCAATCCGCCGTTATAATAGCAATCCGCCGTTATAATAGCAATCCGCCGTTATAATAGCAATCTGCCGTTATAATAGCGATCCGCCGTGGAACAAGCGTGCCGGCTCTTAAAGGGAATGTGAGAGGACGCTCTGATTGGTTTATTTCACGTTACGCCCAAACCACACCTATGAGTAATGAAGCGACTTCAGACACCACACATTTTAGATTTGCGTCGGGGCGCAAGAGTCGTTTATCCCGCCGGGAAAATAGCAACAGCGCCGGGATCCGCCCACAAAGTTACTTGCGCTTTGCGCTTTGACACTTCAGATCGTTAAAACAGGGCCCCTTGTGTGTTTGCGCACAGCTGGCGAATAAAGCTCATTCTGATTCTGGGTCTGATTCTGATTCTGATCCTGATTCTGATTCTGATTCTGATTCTGATCCTGATCCTGATTCTGATTCTGATTCTGATCCTGATCCTGATCCTGATTCTGATTCTGATTTGATTTTGATTTTGATCCTGATCCTGATCCTGATTCCTGATTTTGATCCTGATCCTGATCCTGATTCTGATCCTGATTCTGATTTTGATCCTGATTCTGATTCTGATTCTGATTCTGATTTTGATTTTGATCCTGATCCTGATCCTGATTCTGATTCTGATTCTGATCCTGATCCTGATCCTGATCCTGATTCTGACCCTGACCCTGATCCTGATCCTGATTCTGATTCTGATCCTGATTCTGATCCTGATCCTGATCCTGATTCTGATCCTGATCCTGATTCTGATCCTGATCTTGATTCCTGATCCTGGTTCTGATTCTGACTGCTACTGACCAAAATAGCGCGTTCATTTTGTCCAGTTTGCTCCGAGAGCCACAAGCAATGGAATTAAGGCCGTTCTCCTCCAGAAACGCAGAGCATGCACACACTTCCCACAGCAGCTCACACGTCGCGAGCCGAACCCGAGGGGAATATGTCACCGCGTGACCTCTCTCACTGCTCTGTTTGTCAGCAAACGGTAAAAAAACCAACAACACAAATCTGTCTGGGTGTTGTCAGAAGCGGGAGATGTGTTCCGCCGCAGTGTGAGAGCTGTCACTATAATACACTCCGGCTGCTGGACAAAAGCCTGTGTTTTGAAGTGTGTGTCCGAATGCAACACCCCTTCCTGGCACCAGTGGTGTGAAGGCCAGAACACAACGACACGCTGCCAGAGACACGGCAGGGCCGTTACAGGGCTTGTGATTATTCTTTCTCCTTTTTAACTTTAGTGGTAACAGTAATGCTCCAGATCACGAGTCCTTAAGAGACTGAGTAATGAGTGATGCATTTTATGACCACGTTTGAGAGTAAAAAAAGACAATTGCTCACATCTCAGACACATTAATGTTGTGATTAGTAATTAATTCTTTATAATTTGTCATAATTACCTATGAGTTCTTAATGATGCCGATCTCTGTAAGTAATTATTGATTACCTAATAAGGAACTATCTTAATCCTAATTTCGATATTACTTACTGATTAGTTAAGCTTGTTTCTATATTAGTTAATAGTAGATGCTGAAGTGTTAATGTAAGGACTACTCATTAATCCTGCATTACTTTCGCATAGTTTACTTATTAAGGACGGGCCATTATTATAAAGTTTTACCACTGTAGTTAGTGTGTAATGTTGCAGTTTGATCATAAACATCATCTGCAAAGTTACAATACTCAAAGTTAAAAGCAAAAAGAGATAAAACATTTTTTTACAGAAATTGCTTTTTAAGGGTTACAACAAACCGGCTGGTAGGAACTACAATGAGCTTCTTCATGGGTTAGTGACATCACAAACCCTAAAATTTACATAAAACCCCGCCCCCTGAACACGATTTATAGATTATCATGACAAAATATGCTAATCAATGACTAGAAGATAACTACACATCAGCATCACATGTACACACACACACACACACACACACACACACACACACACAAAGCTCTTGAAGCTCCGCCCCCTGTGCCGGAGCATCAGCTCATTTGCATTTAAAGGGACACACACAAAAAGCATGGGTTTTGCTCGCCCTCAAAAAGTGACAATTTAAACATGCTATAATATATATATATATCTGTGAGGTATTTTGAGCTAAAACGCCACATACACACTCTGTTCTTGTCAAGTGAAGCTGTGCTGAACTGCATCATGCCGCTCTCTCTGTCTCTCGTGCTTTCATGAGCTCTGATGTCCGTTGGCATGTAAAGAAACTCCGACCATCACTTCTGGTTTGTCAGCGCATGTATCCGGCAGGTACGATGCCGTGTGTAAGTGCAGAATGAGTGATGACACGCGCAGGTCTATAATTCCCCACCACATCTGTTTCTGATTGTTAACATGAAGAAAACAGACCACTGGTCCCTGTGGAGACAGACTCAAACTCAACCAGTGTCTCAAGTTACCAATCGTCCCAATCAACACAGTCCAGTGTATTCTTACAGTTCTTGTAAACTCGTATAGAAACTATATAGAATTCTTGCATTCTTGACCCTGCTTAAAGAACCCTTCATGCCAAAAGCTTCTATATAAAGACTTTCATGTTTAACACGTTATTTTTTTCTAGTGATAAAAATGTCAAAAAGTGTTTAATGCATCAAATTTAATCAAAATGAAACTAAATCCATAAAGTTGTGGGAACGTGAAGTCACTTGCATCATGTTTAGTGCAGTGTCATTTTGAGTATGCATTTCTTGGATGTCTGATTTGACTCGTGTCTGGTTGGATAAGTTACAGAAATTGACAAAATGAATTGATACGGTTGGTTTTAGGTTTTAATAGTTTTGCACGTGTTGATGTGTCCCATTTTACACCTCTGGATGGGTTACCTATAGCAGAGTAGCGCATTTTAAACTAAAAATGGTGCACAAGATAATCAATAAAAGAACTCCTACATAATATAACATATATTTCTCGTAAGTGAGAGACATCTTTATAATACTAGTCAAAGTCTCATGGATATTATATTATATCGTTTTAAAACTATGTTTGGTCGTAGGCTTTTGAGTATCAGGGGTTTAATAGTGAATGCCTCTAGATATGAAAAATATTTCTAATATGGTTGATTTTATTGTGAATGTTAAAAGTTGGTTATTATATAGGTTGTTTTAGTAATGAATTTGTATTAGTGTATTGTGTGGATGTTAAATTGTGATTGTAAACTTTGTGGAAACGTATTGTAGCGTATTGTATTTATTATAGTATGCAATGCTAGAGTAACCTGTCAGTATGAGTGAAGTCTGTGCTTTACATCAAGGACCGCAATGGAAATACATTTTTAACTTTATTGTGTTATCCTTGACAGATGAGTGTATTTCACTACTTTTTTGTCTAATAAATCAAATAAAATCAAATAAAATCAAATGCACTAAAAGGTTCTACACATGAACGGAACCCATTTAGGTTTCACAAAGAACCTTTTCTTCTAAGAGTGTGTCTTTGTGCTTCTGTACAGTGTAACTACAGGAACTTTACAGAGATAACAGGAGATTACACTAACAGTGTCCAGGCTTTACAGCAGCTCTAGAATAAAGTTATTGTCCAGCTGAAGTTAGTTTTTATTAGGTCATCTAATGCACGTTGAGCACATAATACTTTCCCCAGTTGAGCATTTTGTTCCAAAATTATATTCATGATAATTCCAAAATTAAGCAACTAATTTGATACCTAAAAGAACCAAGTGCAAAGGGAGGGGTCGGGCATTACTGGAGTGAAGCCCTATCCCTGGTGTAAAGGTATTTATTTTAGAGTCATTCAGATAGTTTAGGGAAGAATAACACTAAACGGAGAGCTGAGAGGTCGGAGGAATGAAGCATGAGTGTAATTTGCTTTAACTGCCTGTGGAAATAAGCAGTGCTGTAGATCCTGACCTCTGATACACAAACTGTCAGAAACCTTTCCTGAAGTCTTTCTTAATGCTCACACTCCCCTGTGCCGAAGACACTGAGCTCTTCATCCCATCTTCATCTTCATCCTCATCCTCATCCTCATCCTCATCCCATCCTCATCCCCATCCTCATCCTCATCCCATCCCATTCCATTCCATTCCATTCCAATCCATCCATCCCAATTCTCATCCCATCCTCATCCCATCCTCATCCTCATCCCATCACATCACATCACATCACATCACATCACATCACAACACATCACATCACATCCTCATCCTCATCCCATCCCATCCCATCCCATCCCCATCCCATCCTCATCCCCATCCCCATCCCCATCCCATCCCCATCCCCATCCCTCATTCCCATTCCCTCCCCGTCCTCGTCCTCTTCCCCATGCCCATTCTCATCCCCATCCCCATCCTCCATCCTCATCCCCATCCCCATCCCACCCACCCATCCCATCCCAATCCCATCCTCACCCCACCCCAACCCTCACACATCCCAACACCATCCACCAACCATCCCATCCCCATCCCCATCCCAACCCAATCCCACCCATCCCATCCCATCCCAACACATCCCCATCCCATCCCAATCCCATCCCATCCATCCCATCCATCCCATTCCATCCCATACCATCCCCTTCCCATCCCATCCCATCCCATCCCATCCCCATCCTCATCCCATCCCATCCCATCCCCATCCCATCCCATCCCCATCCTCATTCTCATTCTCATTCTCATCCCATCCCCATCTCATCCCATCCTCATCCCATCCCATTCCATCCCCATCCCATCCCATCCCATCCCATCCCATCCCAATCCTCATCCCATCCTCATCCCATCCCATCCCATTCCATCCCCATCCCCATCCCATCCCATCCCATCCCCATCCCAATCCTCATCCCATCCCATCCTCATTCTCATCCCATCCCATCCCATCCCATCCTCATCCTCATCCCATCCTATCCTATCCTATCCCATCCCATCCCATCCCATCCCCATCCCATCCCCATCCCATCCCATCCCATCCCATCCCATCCCATCCCATCCCCATCCCATCCCATCCCCATCCCCATTCCCATCCCAATCCTCATCCCATCCCATCCTCATCCCCATCCCATCCTCATCCTCATTCTCATTCTCATTCTCATCCCATCCTCATTCTCATTCTCATTCTCATTCTCATCCCATCCCATCCCATCCTCATCCTCATCCTCATCCTCATCCCATCCCCATCCCATCCCATCCCATCCCATCCTCATCCTCATCCCAATCCTCATCCCATCCCATCCTCATCCTCATTCTCATTCTCATTCTCATCCCATCCCATCCCATCCCATCCCCATCCCCATCCTCATCCCATCCCATCCCATCCCATCCCATCCCCATCCCATCCCATCCCATCCTCATCCTCATCCCATCCTATCCTATCCTATCCTATCCTATCCTATCCTATCCTATCCTATCCTATCCCATTCCATTCCATTTCATCCCATCTCATCCCATCCCCATCCCCATCCCCATTCCCATTCCCATTCCCATCCCCATCCCCATCCCCATCCCCATCTTCAGCCTCATCTTCATCTTGGGAATTGCGAAACCAAAAGCATATTCTCATCTCTGAGCGCTAATGTAATTTAACCCTGTGGCCACTGCACTGTAACTATGGTGATACGAGCTCTGTGGTCAATTGTGTGTGTGTGTGTGTGTGTGACGGGTGAGTGAACGCAGAGTCGCTTCTGATGCTGATGCTCTGTGATCTCCATCAGACAAGCATCACACAGAACACAAGTGTGTGTGTGTGTGTGTGTGTCTGTGTGTGTGTGTGTCTCTGTGTGTGTGTGTGTGTGTGTGTGTCTGTGTGTGTGTGTGTGTCTCTGTGTGTGTGTGTGTGTCTGTGTGTGTGTGTGTGTGTGTGTCTCTGTGTGCGTGTGTGTGTGTGTGTGTCTCTCTGTGTGTGTGTGTGTGTCTGTGTGTGTGTGTGTGTGTGAGTGTCTGTCTGTGTGTGTGTGTGTGTGTGTCTGGAATGTCACCGACACATTCCAATGGATAGAATCTAGTAATTCCACTGGCAATCACTGTTTGTTGTGTTAACGGCCGGGACAGTAAAGTTTTCATTGACACACGTTCTAAATATTCTAAAGTTAAAGTTCATCATTTACTCGCCCTCATGTTGTTCCAAACCCAAACTTTCTTCACTGTGGCTTCTTTTATATTGTCCATGCGATTGAAGTAATTTAGGTTTGAAACATCATAGTGTTTAAATCAGCTGTGCTCCTCATATAACACACGTCGCAAAATGTGATATAATTTGGCAAAAATGTCACCAGATTCACGTTTTTCCAACGAGCCTGGGTTGCATTAATATGTGAAATAGTAAATGACTGAAAACCATGAATAGCGAGTGGTTTGTTTTCTGCCCTTATCATTGAACATGAGTTAAAACATACTTTTCTAATTGTTGTATGTCACAATGAGTCCAGAGAGTTCCTGAAGTATGGAAAGATGCTAAAACTCTAGAGTGGTGTAGAGTTGTGTAGAGTTGTGTAGAGTTGTGTAGAGTTGTCTAGAGTTGTGTAGAGTTGTCTAGAGTTGTGTAGAGTTGTGTAAAGTTGTGTAGAGTTGTCTAGAGGTGTGTAGAGTTGTGTAGAGTTGTGTAGAGTTGTCTGGAGTTGTGTAGAGTTGTGTAGAGTTGTGTAGAGTTGTCTAGAGTTGTGTAGAGTTGTGTAGAGTTGTCTAGAGTTGTGAAGAGTTGTGTAGAGTTGTGTAGAGTTGTGTAGAGTTGTGTAGAGTTCTGTAGAGTTGTGTAGAGTTGTGTAGAGTTGTCTAGAGTTGTCTAGAGTTGTGTAGAGTTGTCTAGAGTTGTCTAGAGTTGTGTAGAGTTGTGTAGAGTTGTGTGGATGTTTGGCGGACGGCACCATGAGTCGCGTGGCGCTCTGGTTGTCCGAGGCGAAGGAAGGTAATGAAAACAAATGAAAGCTCGTATTCCCGATGGAACGGAGGAGGAACTTAGTCATCAAGCTAATTTTATTCTGGTCTGGCCCAGACTTCATTTCCTCCGGGTGTTTGCACAGACTGGGCTCCACGATGCCGAATGATGAACACGGGGCCTGATGTCCGGATGGCAGATGCTGGACGTGAAACTCAAGACCCGACACGGATTCTCTTCAGCCACTCCATTCAAGAAGCCGACATTTGGATTTCATGTTTTGATTGTTTACCATTCTCTGTTTCCACATTTCCTGTGCCGTCGGATTATGAAATATCAGAACTGCATGTTATCAGAGACAGAGGAAGCAGGAATAGGCCATTACTGTGACTGAGACACTGCAACACTAAATATGCAGGAAAGGACGTTCCACATTTCAAATCAATTCCTTTATTGCTAAAGGCATTCTTTTCTTCTTCTTTTCTTTTTTTTGCCATGAAAAATATATGCATATAAGGAAAATGTATAATACATAATGGGCTCTATTTTAGCGCTCTGAAACGCAAGTAACTTTGTGGGCGGATCCCGGTGCTGTTGCTATTATATTATATTATAACGGCGGATTGCTATTATAACGGAGGATCGCTATTATAACGGCGGATCGCAATTATTACGGCGGATCGCTATTATAACGGCGGATCGCAATTATAACGGCGGATCGCTATTATGACGGCGGATTGCTATTATAACTGCGGATTGCTATTATAACGGAGGATTGCTATTATAACGGCGGATTGCTATTATAACTGCGGATTGCTATTATAACGGAGGATTGCTATTATAACGGCGGATTGCTATTATAACGGAGGATCGCTATTATAACGGCGGATCGCAATTATAACGGCGGATCGCTATTATGACGGCGGATTGCTATTATAACTGCGGATTGCTATTATAACGGCGGATTGCTATTATAACGGCGGATTGCTATTATAACGGCGGATCGCAATTATAACGGCGGATTGCTATTATAACGGCGGATTGCTATTATAACGGCGGATTGCTATTATAACGGCGGATTGCTATTATAACGGCGGATTGCTATTATAACGGCGGATCGCAATTATAACGGCGGATTGCTATTATAACGGCGGATCGCTATTATAACGGCGGATTGCTATTATAACGGCGGATTGCTATTATAACGGCGGATCGCTATTATAACGGCGGATCGCTATTATAACGGCGGATCGCAATTATAACGGCGGATCGCTATTATGACGGCGGATCGCTATTATAACTGCGGATTGCTATTATAACTGCGGATTGCTATTATAACGGCGGATTGCTATTATAACGGCGGATTGCTATTATAACGGCGGATCGCAATTATAACGGCGGATCGCTATTATGACGGCGGATCGCTATTATAACTGCGGATTGCTATTATAACGGCGGATTGCTATTATAACGGCGGATTGCTATTATAACGGCGGATCGCAATTATAACGGCGGATCGCAATTATAACGGCGGATCGCAATTATGACGGCGGATCGCTATTATAACGGCGGATTGCTATTATAACTGCGGATTGCTATTATAACGGCGGATTGCTATTATAACGGCGGATCGCTATTATAACGGCGGATCGCTATTATAACGGCGGATCGCTATTATAACGGCGGATCGCAATTATAACGGCGGATCGCAATTATAACGGCGGATCGCTATTATAACGGCGGATCGCAATTATAACGGCGGATCGCAATTATGACGGCGGATCGCTATTATAACGGCGGATTGCTATTATAACGGCGGATTGCTATTATAACGGCGGATTGCTATTATAACGGCGGATTGATATTATAACGGCGGATCGCTATTATAACGGCGGATCGCAATTATAACGGCGGATCGCAATTATGACGGCGGATCGCTATTATAACGGCGGATTGCTATTATAACGGCGGATTGCTATTATAACGGCGGATCGCTATTATAACTGCGGATTGCTATTATAACGGCGGATTGCTATTATAACGGCGGATTGCTATTATAACGGCGGATTGCTATTATAACGGCGGATTGCTATTATAACGGCGGATTGCTATTATAACGGCGGATCGCTATTATAACGGCGGATCGCTATTATAACGGCGGATCGCTATTATAACGGCGGATCGCTATTATAACGGCGGATTGCTATTATAACGGCGGATTGCTATTATAACGGCGGATTGCTATTATAACGGCGGATTGCTATTATAACTGCGGATTGCTATTATAACGGCGGATTGCTATTATAACGGCGGATCGCTATTATAACGGCGGATCGCTGCTATTATAACGGCGGATCGCTATTATAACGGCGGATCGCTATTATAACGGCGGATCGCAATTATAACGGCGGATCGCAATTATAACGGCGGATCGCAATTATGACGGCGGATCGCTATTATAACGGCGGATTGCTATTATAACTGCGGATTGCTATTATAACGGCGGATTGCTATTATAACGGCGGATTGCTATTATAACGGCGGATCGCAATTATGACGGCGGATCGCTATTATAACTGCGGATTGCTATTATAACTGCGGATTGCTATTATAACGGCGGATTGCTATTATAACGGCGGATTGCTATTATAACGGCGGATCGCTATTATAACGGCGGATCGCAATTATAACGGCGGATCGCAATTATGACGGCGGATCGCTATTATAACGGCGGATCGCTATTATAACTGCGGATTGCTATTATAACGGCGGATTGCTATTATAACGGCGGATCGCTATTATAACGGCGGATCGCTATTATAACGGCGGATCGCTATTATAACTGCGGATTGCTATTATAACGGCGGATCGCTATTATGACGGCGGATCGCAATTATAACGGCGGATCGCTATTATGACGGCGGATCGCTATTATAACTGCGGATTGCTATTATAACGGCGGATCGCTATTATAACTGCGGATTGCTATTATAACGGCGGATTGCTCTCTTTAGGCCATCGCCTAAGGGAAGGGGTCCGCGGACTACCTGGCAGGCGCTCCGTGGCAGGAGGTTAGTGGACCGCTGCGCGCCGCCCCCTAGACGATTTTTCGGGGCCCGGCCGACGGCGCCGGGCCGCAGGGGGGGCCCGACGGGGCGGGCAGGAGGCGTCGCCCCGGGCCTGGGGGCCTCGGGGGCCCCACGGGAGCTCGACGAAATTCGGCCCGATCGCCCGCAATCTGGGCAGCGGCCGCAAGGGGGCGACCGTCGCCCGCCTGCAGTCGTTTTGACGCGCGCAGAACAGGCTGCAGGTGGGCGTCCACGGAGCGCACTCGCCTCCCCCTGACCGCACTTCGGCCAGATTCCCTGACCGCCCGGGACCGCCCCCTGACCGCCCGGGACCGCCCCCTGACCCCGCCCACTGACACGAACAGCCTATCCGTCCACCTAACCGCCTGTGTGACCACAAAGTGCCCGTTCGTCCCCCTGACCGCCCGTGTGACCACGAACGGCCTGTTCGTCCACCGCCAACCTAAGTGACGGCCCGTGGCCCCGCCCACTGACCACGAACAGCCTATTCGTCCCACTGACCGCCTATGTGACCACGAACAGCCTATTCGTCCCACTGACCGCCTATGTGACCACGAACAGCCTATTCGTCCCACTGACCGCCTATTTGACCACGATTAGCCTGTTTGTCCACGGGCTATCTAAGTGACAGCCTGTGGACCAGCCCACTGACCACGAACAGCCTATTAGTCCCACTGACCACCTATATGACCACGAACGGCCTGTTCATCCATGGCCAATATAAGTTACAGCCTGTGGACCAGCCCACTGACCACGAACAGCCTATTCGTCCCACTGACCGCCTATGTGACCACGAACGGCCTATTCGTCCACAGGCAATCTAAGTGACAGCCTGTGGACCAGCCCACTGACCACGAACAGCCTATTCATCCCACTGACCACCTATATGACCACGAACGGCCTATTAGTCCATGGCCAATCTAAGTGACAGCCCGTGGACCCGCTCACTGACCACGAACAGCCTATTCGTCCCACTGACCGCCTATGTGACCACGAACAGCCTATTCGTCCCACTGACTGCCTATGTGACCACGAACGGCCTGTTCGTCCACAGGCAATCTAAGTGACAGCCCGTGGACCAGCCCACTGACCACGAACAGCCTATTAGTCCCACTGACCGCCTATATGACCACGAACGGCCTATTAGTCCATGGCCAATCTAAGTGACAGCCTGTGGACCAGCCCACTGACCACGAACAGCCTATTCGTCCCACTGACCGCCTATGTGACCACGAACGGCCTATTTGTCCACAGGCAATCTAAGTGACAGCCTGTGGACCAGCCCACTGACCACGAACAGCCTATTCATCCCACTGACCACCTATATGACCACGAACGGCCTGTTCATCCATGGCCAATCTAAGTTACAGCCTGTGGACCAGCCCACTGACCACGAACAGCCTATAACCCACTGACCGCCTATGTGACCACGAACGGCCTGTTCGTCCACAGGCAATCTAAGTGACAGCCTGTGGACCAGCCCACTGACCACGAACAGCCTATTAGTCCCACTGACCGCCTATGTGACCACGAACGGCCTGTTCGTCCACAGGCAATCTAAGTCACAGCATGTGGACCAGCCCACTGACCACGAACAGCCTATTAGTCCCACTGACCACCTACATGACCACGAACGGCCTGTTCATCCATGGCCAATCTAAGTTACAGCCTGTGGAGCAGCCCACTGACCATGAACAGCCTATTCGTCCCACTGACCGCCTATGTGACCACGAACGGCCTGTTCGTCCACAGTCAATCTAAGTGACAGCCCGTGGACCCGCCCACTGACCATGAACAGCCTATTAGTCCCACTGACCGCCTATGTGACCACGAACGGCCTGTTCGTCCACAGGCAATCTAAGTGACAGCCTGTGGACCCGCCCACTGACCACGAACAGCCTTTTCATCCCACTGACCACCTATATGACCACGAACGGCCTGTTCGTCCACAGGCAATCTAAGTGACAGCCTGTGGACCCGCCCACTGACCACGAACAGCCTTTTCATCCCACTGACCACCTATATGACCACGAACGGCCTGTTCGTCCACAGGCAATCTAAGTGACAGCCTGTGGACCAGCCCACTGACCACGAACAGCCTATTCATCCCACTGACCACCTATATGACCACGAACGGCCTATTAGTCCATGGCCAATCTAAGTGACAGCCCGTGGACCCGCTCACTGACCACGAACAGCCTATTCGTCCACAGGCAATATAAGTGACAGCCTGTGGACCAGTCCACTGACCACGAACAGCCTATTCGTCCCACTGACCGCTTATGTGACCACGAACGGCCTATTCGTCCACAAGCAATCTAAGTGACAGTCTGTGGACCAGCCCACTGACCATGAACAGCCTATTCGTCCCACTGACCGCTTATGTGACCACGAACGGCCTATTCGTCCACAAGCAATCTAAGTGACAGCCTGTGGACCAGCCCACTGACCACGAACAGCCTATTCATCCCACTGACCACCTATATGACCACGAACGGCCTATTAGTCCATGGCCAATCTAAGTGACAGCCCGTGGACCAGCCCACTGACCACGAACAGCCTATTCATCCCACTGACCACCTATATGACCACGAACGGCCTATTAGTCCATGGCCAATCTAAGTGACAGCCTGTGGACCAGCCCACTGACCACGAACAGCCTATTCGTCCCACTGACCGCCTATGTGACCACGAACGGCCTATTCGTCCATGGCCAATCTAAGTGACATCCCGTTGACCCGCCCACTGACCACGAACAGCCTATTCGTCCCACTGACCGCCTATGTGACCACGAACGGCCTGTTGGGCACGGGAAGGGCCCACCTTTAACTTATTTGACAGGGTCCCTATAAGCTCTCCTTGGTCAATGCATTAATAGGTCATAATTGTAATGATATTTTTAAGGAGTAGCTATGGGTCAATGCACAGGAAACACCATATAAAAAAGTTTATGTAGTTTAAAAGTTTATTCCCTGAAATAGCTCATAAAAATGATGAATGTGCATACAAATACATTGTCCACGGCAAGCTAGTTAAATAAGCTATAGTTGGTATGTTTTGGTGAAATAGATGAGAGAGACAAAACCATGATTTAAAATGTTTAATTAATTAAAGCTTGATTTGACAACATTTATTATTTATAAAATTAGAAAATGAACAACACACAGAACAGATTATATTTAAAAACATGATATATAAAAGGACATGATATAAATATAATATATAATATAAAACTATGACATTAAATAATTAAACTATATACATTTACACATTAAAAACTTTTTACAAGAAAAGCAGGTCACTCAGATCCACGGTGCACAAGTCAGTGCTCTCCTGCAGAACTTGGCAAATGAAAAAAGGAAAAGGGAAACAAAGAAAAACATATTAACAATCAAATAAATAACACAACAACAAAACTTGGTTTCATGCATGTACATTTATCACCTATTACTTACCTTGTGGACCTGAAGAGACCTGTTGACTGGTTTGTTGGAATAATTCGTCTAAGAAGAACAAATAAAGGTTAATTTTCTTTAAATTAATGTGCTGTTCATGGAAAAAAACGAACAGCCTATTCGTCCCACTGACCGCCTATGTGACCACGAACGGCCTGTTTGTCCACAGGCAATCTAACAAAATTGTCTAAGAAGAACAAATAAAGGTTAATTTTCAATTAATGTGCTGTTCATGGAAAAAACAATACAGTACAAGTTTAAAAATTGTTCACCTGATACCTACCAAGGGTTGTGACTTCATTCTGGGGCTTGCTATTCTCCATAAGAAGGTCTACAATAAAAAAAGTTATTAATGTATTGTTATTGTATAAACAATATAGCATAATTGCATGTTGATCACTTACCCAGAAAGCTTGGAGCCCCATCCATTTCAAACTCTTCTACAATAAACACACACACACACACACACACACACACACACAGAAACAGACTCAATAGTTTGTTCAACATTTTGTAAAAAAATATGTTATATTCCTATTGCAAAAAATAATTCAAAACCTACCCAGCAACTGAAGGCATTCATCTGGAATGGCAAGGGGGCTCTCAACAGGGCCATCCAGAGCTGACAGGACTGGAGGGTCAAGTTGTTGCCTTGCCTTTATAATTCTAAGTTGTTCTTCGGCCACCTTTTGGTGCAAGTTTTTGGTCAACAACTTGACCATTTTTCCCTGAAGAGAGAGTTTTATTCAAAACATTTTTTAAATGAATTCACAAAAAACAAGTATGCTAGTTTGAGATTATACTTACTGTCAGCTCTGGATGGCCCGATTGAAAGTGCCGCTCCACATTCTCGTAAATTATTCCACACTGTGGGCATCTTATATTGCGGAGCTTGATTCTCCCCCTTGCCAGTCGCAGTAACACCTGTCGCTCCTCCGGATCCTCTACCTTATGCTGTGACCGGAGGTGATGGCGCAAGTGCTTAATTTTGGCCGGGCACAGAGGACAAGTTAGCAGCATCTTTAAAAAATGGAAACAAAGTTAGTTCACATAGGTGGGCAGAGAAAGGGTCCACCTGTAACTTATTTGACGGGACCTCTTTAGGCTGTCCGTGGTCAATGCATTAATAGGTCATAATTCATAAAACATAGGCTGAAATATTCTCAAAAATATCACTTTGTAAATTACCTTGTCGAAGGGCTCCGTTTTATGGTTCGACCAGCTGCTTTCACCGTCTTTTAAAAATGAATTTTGAGCGTTAGGGGCGCTTTTTACATATTCCAAAAATAATAGCATTTTCAAAAAATATTTTAAACAAGAACATGTATTAATAACAGGAATAAAATGACATATTAGCATTAAAATGGCATGACCACGGACAGCTTACAGGGACCCTGTCAAATAAGTTACAGGTGGTCAGAGAAAGGGCCCACCTGTAACTTGTTTGACGGGACCTCTTTAGGCTGTCCGTGGTCAATGCATTAATAGGTCATAATTCATAAAACATAGGCTGAAATATTCTCAAAATATCACTTTGTAAATTACCTTGTCGAAGGGCTCCGTTTTATGGTTCGACCAGCTGCTTTCACCGTCTTTTAAAAATGAATTTTGAGCGTTAGGGGCGCTTTTTACATATTCCAAAAATAATAGCATTTTCAAAAAATATTTTAAACAAGAACATGTATTAATAACAGGAATAAAATGACATATTAGCATTAAAATGGCATGACCACGGACAGCTTACAGGGACCCTGTCAAATAAGTTACAGGTGGTCAGAGAAAGGGCCCACCTGTAACTTGTTTGACGGGACCTCTTTAGGCTGTCCGTGGTCAATGCATTAATAGGTCATAATTCATAAAACATAGGCTGAAATATTCTCAAAATATCACTTTGTAAATTACCTTGTCGAAGGGCTCCGTTTTATGGTTCGACCAGCTGCTTTCACCGTCTTTTAAAAATGAATTCTGAGCGTTAGGGGCGCTTTTTACATATTCCAAAAATAATAGCATTTTCAAAAAATATTTTAAACAAGAACATGTATTAATAACAGGAATAAAATGACATATTAGCATTAAAATGGCATGACCACGGACAGCTTACAGGGACCCTGTCAAATAAGTTACAGTTGGGCAGAGAAAGGGCCCACCTGTAACTTGTTTGACGGGACCTCTTTAGGCTGTCCGTGGTCAATGCATTAATAGGTCATAATTCATAAAACATAGGCTGAAATATTCTCAAAATATCACTTTGTAAATGACCTTGTCGAAGGGCTCCGTTTTGTGGTTCGACCAGCTGCTTTCACCGTCTTTTAAAAATGAATTTTGAGGGTTAGGGGCGCTTTTTACATATTCCAAAAATAATAGCATTTTCAAAAAATATATTAAACAAGAACATGTATTAATAACAGGAAAAAAATGACATGCATTATTATAATTAATACTACCTGTCCATGGAAAGCTTTTTTAGGTCACGTCAAACAAGTTACAAGTGTCACTCACAGGCTTTCCGTGGACAGGGCATTTGCGAGTCATATTTTAATGCTTTCATAACAGGTTATAACAGGTATAATTTTTTATTTCATTTTTATTTACAATGAAACATTCATCTTAAAATAAAATAAATATTTTTAAAATAATTATTAAAATAAAAACTGTAATTCCAACCTGTAATGTTTCCAGTCGTACCACGGAAAGCCTATTAAGCTGTAGGTGGGACGATCCACTCCATTTACAGGTAAGGGTACAGTAAATTACTTTAAATTGCACTCCATTTACAGGTAAGCGTACAGTAAATAACTTTAAATTGCACTCCATTTACAGGTAAGCGTACAGTAAATAACTTTAAATTGCACTCCATTTACAGGTAAGCGTACAGTAAATTACTTTAAATTGCACTCCATTTACAGGTAAGCGTACAGTAAATAACTTTAAATTGCACTCCATTTACAGGTAAGCGTACAGTAAATAACTTTAAATTGCACTCCATTTACAGGTAAGCGTACAGTAAATAACTTTAAATTGCACTCCATTTACAGGTAAGCGTACAGTAAATTACTTGAAATTGCAGTCCATTTACAGGTAAGCGTACAGTAAATAACTTGAAATTGCACTCCATTTACAGGTAAGCGTACAGTAAATTACTCTAAATCGCACTCCGTTTACAGGTAAGTGTACAGTTAGAGGCTCTAGGCAGCGAGTCGACCCTAGTCACTCCACACTGGACCACCGAACGTGACAGTCCGTGAGCTCGCCGTCTCCAGTCTAGTTAAAAGATGCCAGTGGAAACGTGCCCGCTGTGTTTGCGTTCGTACGCCCACCTCGGCCAGCACCTGATCACCGTGCACAGTGTCAAGAACCCGGAGGAGAGGAAGCTGCTCCTGGCCATGGAGTCCGGGCGAGTGAACGCCCGTGCAGGCCTCTGCCCGATTCCGGCGTGCGGCAAATTCTCAAACCGGCTCGACCGCCACATCCGTACCCACTCTGAGGTCTCGGTGGGGGTGCAGGACGAAGCACTCCGCTTCTGCAAGAGGAGGGTGTGTCTGGCGAAGCTGACTGCCCTGAGGGCCTCCGACCCGGCCATCCCGATGGTGTCCACCCTCGACCTGGAGCAGACCCAGCTCATGGAGGAGGATGCGCCTATGCCCCAAGACCCAGAGGAGCTGGAGGAGGAGGAGTGCGTCAACCCGGGCTGCCAAAGACACAAGGAGCTCCTCAGAACGCAGGTGGGCGACCTGAACAGGCAGGTCGACACCCTCAGCGAGACGCTCAGGATGGTCACCAGGCGTTATAGAATCCTGAAGAGGAGGTCGACCTCCTTGGGCTCGGCCCGAATCGGGCAGGTGGCGAAAAGGCTTCTCTCCTCTCTCGGCCCTGAAGAAGAGGAAGGTGGCCCTGCGGAAGAGGACGTTAAGTCCTCCCCCGAGGTGCCCTCTGCCAAGCAGCAGCCGCCCCGCGACTTGCCCGACACCGGCGAGGAGAAGCCTGACGTGGACGACGGGGAGAAGCCTTCCACCAGTAAGATGGATGTCGACGAAGACCAACCCCATTACCCCGACCACGTGGCCGTGCTGAGTGAGTGTGACGCTTTTAACAGTTTTTATCATTTTTAACTTGTGGCTGTGCCAACACTAACTGTTTGCTCTTCCTCTGTTCTCTCTCTCTCTCTCTCTCCTCTCTCTCTCTCTCTCTCTCTCTCTCTCTCTCTTTCTTTCTTTTTTTGCAGACGAGATCGTGGAGGAGTACAGGCGGCACAGGGAAGGCCCGGACCCTGGCAACAAGCTGAAGGAGAACGTTGGGTGTCAGGTGTACCGGATAAAAAAATTCCTTGCGGTCATGTCGAGGGGGAAGACGAACCTGGCCGACTTCCGCTTCCTAAATGACACGGCCAGGATACACAGGTGAGTAACTTTGTCCTCCCGTCGTGGGCTCGGTTTGAAAATAATCTATCGCCTCTGTAACCATGTTTGTCTTCTTGCAGTTGGATCAGCTCCCTTCGTCAGGCCAAGATGGCGGTCACCACCATTCAGCACTACGTGCTGAACGTCGGCTGCTTTATGCGGTTCCTCGCCGAAACCCCTCCGCAGTCCTGCCGCCTATCCGGCAAAGCCCTGGTCGGCCTTCGCAGGGAGATGGGGAGCCTGAGGAAGTCCCTCAAGAGGGGCGTGGCCGTCCACCAGACCGCGGTCAAGGAGGGAAAGGAGATCAACATAATTAGCAAGGCCACCCTTTTGAGGTGCCGGGAGCTTGCGGCCAAGGCCATCCCCGAGCTGTTGAGTAAGTTGTCTTTTTACCTTCTCCCGACTCGAGGTACTCACCTGTTGCCGAACTGACGTTTGAACCTTGACGTTGTGCTTCTCCCCCCTTTTTGTCTTTAGCCCTCCTGGAGGAGGAGCCCGTCCAGAAGAACCTGTGGCGCTTTTACGGGCACTTTGCGGCGCTGCTGTCCTGTGTTTACGGCCACAGAGTTCTTCAAAATATCTTATTGCAGGAGGTTCTGGGGGCCCGCAAATCCTCGTCGGAGAAGGCGCACCTCATCAATGTGAGCGTCTGACTTTTATCTGTCGTGTGCCTTATTTGTTTGTCGCCTCCCCTGAGTAACAGGTGTGCTTTTTCTCTCTCTCCCTTGTGTGTCCGCAGGTTGCTCATCACAAGACCAACATGGCTTTCGGGTCGGCCCAGATCCTGCTGACTGATGAGGAGTTTGGGTGGGTGCAGCGGTTCCTCAGTGTGAAGGACCAGCTGCCGGGCGGACCCACGGCCAAGTATTTGTTCTTCACCTCCTCCCAGAACCCCTGCAAGAATCTCAACAATTACTTCCAGGAGGCCTGGAAGTCCATGGACCTTCCCGGCTGCCCCACCTTCACCGACGTCCGGACGTCCATTGCCAGTCACGTAAGTGTATTTCGGGTGTTCCGGCGGTCTTCCCTGGCGGCAGCATTGGTTTTGACTTTTCTCTGCCTCTGTCTTTCCAGATCAAGTTCAGCCACACCAATGATGACCGGGTGAAGCTCTCAAAATTCATGTGCCACGACACGCGGACGGCCGACAAATTCTACGTGGCCAACTTGACCCCTTCGCAGGCCATGGAGCACCGCAGGCTCTTCGACGCCGCCCTGGAGGGTCCGGAGAGGGGCTCCCCGTCGAAGGAGCCGTCCTCGGGGAAGCGCAAGCGGCCTGCGAAGGGCAAGGGGAAGGGGCCGCTCAAGCCAAGAGCTCCCAAGTCCCCGGAAGAGGAGCTCTCGTCGGGCAGCACCACTCCCGAGAGGACTCGCCTGGAGTACCAGGAGTCTGGGACGTCCAGCCCCGAGTCCAGCGACGTAAGTTGACTTCCTTTGACTGCAGCGTCATAACCGTTTGCAACATCACGTTCGATCGCTCACCCTGTCTTTGTCTGTGTGTATTTGTTTCACCAGCACGAGGAGGAGGAGGCCTCGGAGAAGGGCGGGTCGGAGGGAGAAGCAGTGGCAGGGTCGGAGGGAGAAGCTAAGGGATCCCCACGAGAGCAGGAGCCACAGGGACCGAGCACCCCCCCGAGGAAGTATCCGGACCGGAGGGGCAAGGCGACGGTGCTGCTGACTCCCTTAAAGTCGCTGGCCTCGAGCCAGAAGCACGTTTCGCCACTAAAGGTGAAGAAGGCCGTGTTTTCTCCGAGCTCCACCACGCTTGTCGGCATGAGCCGCCGAAAAAAGGCCACTGAGCGAGTAAGAAAGGCCATGAAGAACCGGCGGCAAAAGAGATAGGTGCCGCGTTCATTTTTTGCTCCCTTTTTTGAGCTCGAGTTCCAGTGTTCCTGTGTTTGTTTTTTGAGAGACTTTTTATTTGTTCCATCCCGTTCCAGTGTTCGTTTTTTGAGAGACTTTTTTTTGTTCCATCCTGTTCTAGTGTTCGTTTTTTGAGAGACTTTGTTCCATCCTGTTCCAGTGTTCGTTTTTTGAGAGACTTTGTTCCATCCTGTTCCAGTGTTCGTTTTGTTTGAGTTCCTTTTTCCAGATCCCCGTTTTCGTTGATATTTGACTTTTTTTCTGTATATATTTGTTGTTTTAAATAAAGTTGTGTTTGTTGATTGAAATTTTTACTTCTTGTCTGCCTTTTTTTCAAGTATTACTGTGACAATAGTTCAAACTGAATTAGACATTTTATTAGATTGGTTAAAAATGGTTAAAGGGTTAATTGGTACACTTTAGGGTTCATAATTATGCATAGTTAGCCTTAAAATGCATTGACCACGGACAGCCTACAGGGACCCTGTCGAATAGGTTACAGGTGGGCACTTCCTTTAGTGCCCACCTGTAACTTATTTGACGGGACCTCTTTAGGCTGTCCGTGGTCAATGCATTAATAGGTCATAATTCATAATTACACATGATTTATTGCTTAAATCAAAGAGTACAGTGCACAGGGAAGACAATCCAACATGTTGGTGTACTTTACAGTTCATAATTATGCATAGATAGCCTTAAAATGACATGTCCACGGACAGCCTACAGGGACCCCGTCGAATAGGTTACAGGTGGGCACTTCCTTTAGTGCCCACCTGTAACTTATTTGACGGGAACTCTTTAGGCTGTCCGTGGTCAATGCATTAATAGGTCATAATTCATAATTACACATGATTTATTGCTTAAATCAAAGAGTACAGTGCACAGGGAAGACAATCCAACATGTTGGTGTACTTTACAGTTCATAATTATGCATAGATAGCCTTAAAATGACATGTCCACGGACAGCCTACAGGGACCCTGTCGAATAGGTTACAGGTGGGCACTTCCTTTAGTGCCCACCTGTAACTTATTTGACGGGACCTCTTTAGGCTGTCCGTGGTCAATGCATTAATAGGTCATAATTCATAATTACACATGATTTATTGCTTAAATCAAAGAGTACAGTGCACAGGGAAGACAATCCAACATGTTGGTGTACTTTACAGTTCATAATTATGCATAGTTAGCCTTAAAATGCATTGACCACGGACAGCCTACAGGGGCCCTGTAGAATAGGTTACAGGTGGGATGCTGTTTTTGACTTAGACATTTTCAGCGGGTGAATCCCTGTAAAGAATTGGGGATTTCATCACATGTGATGAAGTCCAGTGAGTAGCTTATTAAGTTACAGGTGGGATGCCAATACATCAAAAGGTCATATTTCATAATTACAGTGCTTTTATGAGGTAAAACCTACTGTACACCACTCAGGGGACACAACACAGCATACTGATGTACATTACAGACATTAATTATGCATAATTTGCATAAAATTCAACTGTCCACAGACAGCCTACAGGGACCCTGTCAAATAGGTTACAGGTGGGCTCGGGAAGGGCCCACCTGTAACTTATTTGACGGGACCTCTTTAGGCTGTCCGTGGCCAATGAATTAATAGGTCGTAATTCATAATTACACATGATTTATTGCTTAAAACATGCATTACAGTGAACAGGAAAGACAATCCAACGTGTTTGGTGTACTTTACAGTTCATAATTATGCATAGTTAGCCTTAAATGGACACGTCCACGGACAGCTTACAGGAACCCAGTCGAATAAGCTACAGGTGGGATCTTTTTTACATTTTGATGTCATGATTGATAAAAATGCATAAAAAGGATTAAATATCAATTTTACGTTCATATTTGGGTCCCCCTGAGCGATTCGCAGCCTTCAGAACCTCCAAATTCCACTGTCCACGAACAGCCTAAATTTTTGAATGGGATAGGTTGTAGGTGGGACGTCCAGATCTCAGCCTCTGGACAGAATTTGGAGATGAAACCTGCGTTCCTCTTCTCACCTGGACGTGCCCTGCCCATGGTGTGAATTTCAAAGAGATTGGAGAAACTCGAAAATTCGACCCAAAAAATCTCACAGGGGGTGATAATTTTTGGGTCAGATTTTCAAGTTTCTCCAAACTCCCTGAAATTCACAGCGCTGTCGAGGCACATCCAGACGAGCGCAGGAGCGCAGGTTTCACCTCCAAATTCTGTCCAGAGGCTGAGAACTGGACGTACCACGTGCAATCTATCCAATGCAAAAAAATAGGCTGTTCGTGGACAGTGGAATTTGGAGGTTCTGAAGGCTGCAAATCGCTCAGGGGGACCCAAATATCAACGTAAAATTGATATTCAAACATTTTTATGCATTTTTATCAATCATGACATCAAAATGTAAAACAGCATCCCACCTGTAACTTATTTGACGGGATCTCTTTAGGCTGTCCGTTGGTCAATGCATTAATAGGTCATAATTCACAATTACACATGATTTATTGCTTAAATCACAGAGTACAGTGCACAGGGAAGACAATCCAACATGTTGGTGTACTTTACAGTTCATAATTATGCATAGTTAGCCTTAAAATGACATGTCCACGGACAGCCTACAGGGACCCTGTCAAATAGGTTACAGGTGGGCTCGGGAAGGGCCCACCTGTAACTTATTTGACGGGACCTCTTTAGGCTGTCCGTGGTCAATGCATTAATAGGTCATAATTCATAATTGCACATGATTTATTGCTTAAATCACAGAGTGCAATGCACAGGGAAGACAATCCAACATATTGGTGTACTTTACAGTTGATAATTATGCATAGTTAGCCTTAAAATGACATGTCCACGGACAGCCTACAGGGACCCTGTCAAATAGGTTACAGGTGGGCTAGGGAAGGGCCCACCTGTAACTTATTTGACGGGACCTCTTTAGGTTGTCCGTGGTCAATGCATTAATAGGTCATAATCCATAATTACACATGATTTATTGCTTAAATCACAGAGTACAGTGCACAGGGAAGACAATCCAACATATTGGTGTACTTTACAGTTCATAATTATGCATAGTTAGCCTTAAAATGACATGTCCACGGACAGCCTACAGGGACCCTGTCAAATAGGTTACAGGTGGGATGCTGTTTTTGACCGGGTGTATCTCCGAAACAAAGCCGACTTGGGGCTCCATACTCTGGGGTCAGGGGGGCCCCAAGGGTACCCCCCCCAACCCCGGAGTATGGTCCTCCAAGTCGGCTTGGTTTCCGAGATACACCCGGTCAAGGCTGGAGAGGAAGTGGCCGTATCTCGGAACCGGAAGGGCCCAGGAGCTGGAGACGGTGGGACCAGAAGGGTCCCCTAAGGGCCCTCCTCATGCCCAGAGTTTGGAGCTCCAACTCGGCTTAACTCCCAAGATACACCCGGTTATACATAGGGGACTTTTGGACAAAACGGTCAATATCTCGGAAAGGACGAGTCCCAGCGGGTCGTCCTTCGGGGTGTTGAGGGTCCCCTGGGGGCCCTCTCAGACCCCAGAGTCCTGAGCCTCTGGGACCCTTCCTTCTGAATTGCACCCTTTCCTGTTAGCCCCCATATCTCGGCCCATGGGGGCGCTAGAAGCACGGGCTAGGGCCCGTTGGAGAGGGCCCCTCGGGACCTTACTTTGACCCGAGTTTGGTGTTGCTAGGTGGCTGGGCCCCCGAGTTATAGCCGTTCAAAGTTTGGAGCCCACCTGTAACTTATTTGACGGAGACCCTGTAGGCTCCCGGTGGACATTGCATTAAAAGGTCATATTTCATAAAT
This sequence comes from Phoxinus dragarum, assembly GCA_033366665.1. Taxonomy (NCBI): domain Eukaryota; kingdom Metazoa; phylum Chordata; class Actinopteri; order Cypriniformes; family Leuciscidae; genus Phoxinus; species Phoxinus dragarum. Next base: position 25,993 of record JARPMJ010003591.1, read on the forward strand.
AAAATGCATATTTGTGGTCAAACCTACTGTACACCACTCAGGGGACACACCACAACACAATTATGTACATTACAGCCATTAATTATGCATAATTTGCATAAAATTCAACTGTCCACAGACAGCCTACAGGGACCCTGTCAAATAGGTTACAGGTGGGATGCTGTTTTTGACTTAGAAATTTTCAGCGGGTGGATCCTCAGGAACCTTGGGTTGGAGAAAGTGGATTCTCAGGAACCTTGGGTCTGGTTATCTGAAAATTGTAATTTATGTGGTGAAACCTACTGTACACACACTGATGTACATTACAGCCATTAATTATGCATAATTTGCATAAAATTCAACTGTCCACAGACAGCCTACAGGGACCCTGTCAAATAGGTTACAGGTGGGATGCTGTTTTTGACTTAGAAATTTTCAGCGGGTGGATCCTCAGGAACCTTGGGTTGGAGAAAGTGGATCCTCAGGAACCTTGGGTCTGATTTTCTGAAAATTGTAATTTATGAGGTGAAACCTACTGTACACCACTCAGGGGACACACCACAACACAATTATGTACATTACAGCCATTAATTATGCATAATTTGCATAAAATTCAACTGTCCACAGACAGCCTACAGGGACCCTGTCAAATAGGTTTACAGGTGGGATGCTGTTTTTGACTTAGAAATTTTCAGCGGGTGGATCCTCAGGAACCTTGGGTTGGAGAAAGTGGATCCTCAGGAACCTTGGGTCTGATTTTCTGAAAATTGTAATTTATGAGGTGAAACCTACTGTACACCACTCAGGGGACACACCACAACACAATTATGTACATTACAGCCATTAATTATGCATAATTTGCATAAAATTCAACCGTCCACAGACAGCCTATAGGGGACCTGTCAAATAGGTTACAGGTGGGCACGGGAAGGGCCCACCTGTAACTTATTTGACGGGACCTCTTTAGGCTGTCCGTGGTCAATGCATTAATAGGTCATAATTCATAATTGCACATGATTTATTGCTTAAATCACAGAGTGCAATGCACAGGGAAGACAATCCAACATGTTGGTGTACTTTACAGTTCATAATTATGCATAGTTAGCCTTAAAATGACATGTCCACGGACAGCCTACAGGGACCCTGTCAAATAGGTTACAGGTGGGATGCTGTTTTTGACCGGGTGTATCTCCGAAACAAAGCCGACTTGGGGCTCCATATTCTGGGGGCAGGGGGGGCCCCAAGGGTACCCCCCCAACCCCGGAGTATGGTCCTCCAAGTCTGCTTGGTTTCCGAGATACACCCGGTCAAAGCTGGACAGGAAGTTGCCGTATCTCGGAACCCGGAAGGGCCCAGGAGCTGGAGACGGTGGGACCAGAAGGGTCCCTAAGGGCCCTCCTCATGCCCAGAGTTTGGAGCTCCAACTCGGCTTAACTCCCAAGATACACCCGGTTATACATAGGGGACTTTTGAACAAAACGGTCAATATCTCGGAAAGGACGAGTCCCCAGCGGGTCGTCCTTTGGGGTGTTGAGGGTCCCCTGGGGGCCCTCTCAGACCCCAGAGTCCTGAGCTTCTGGGACCCTTCCTTCTGAATTGCACCCTTTCCTGTTAGCCCCCTTATCTCGGCCCGTGGGGGCGCTAGAAGCACGGGCTAGGGCCCGTTGGAGAGGGCCCCTCGGGACCTTACTTTGGCCCGAGTTTGGTGTTGCTAGGTGGTCGGGCCCCCGAGTTATAGCCGTTCAAAGTTTGGAGCCCACCTGTAACTTATTTGACAGGGTCTCTGTAAGTTGTGCGTGGTCAGTGCATCAATAGGTCACATATTTCATAATTGCACATGATTTATTGCTTAGAGCCACAAAACTCTGGGGCCCAATCCGGGGGCCCGTGGCGGTCGTCCGTGACGAATCTCGAGGTCCTGCGACCTTTGGGCCCCTCTCGGCCCCTGTTTGTTTGACGTCCCACGTGCAACTTATTCCATGGGGCTGTTGGTGGCCAATTAGCGCGAAAAAAGGTCAGAGGGCCACGGAACTCTAGAACCCGTCCCAGGGGCCCGTGGCGGGACGCACACGTCAGTTTCGGGCCGATCGGACCTCTCTGTCACACGTCCACGAAACACCTGTGAAAATGAATGGGATAAGTTGCACGTGTCAGTGGCTCCCGCGCGGCCCCCCGGGGGTCCCACGGGCCCCAAACTCGACACAAAGTTGCGTCACGTGGCCCTCTGCGACATACCAAGAGAGCTAGGTCGAGACGTGCCGAGTTTATTTTTAGCCATTTCTTACGCACCTCTCTGCCTCACATTGATCCCTATGGGAGCATCTGTCTGCTAGGGTTAATTCAGCAGTTAGGGTTAGAGGGCCTCCTAGGCTCAGGAAGCATCTAGAGCCACGAAACTCTGGGGCCCGATTCGGGGGCCCGTGGCGGTCGTCCGTGACGAATCTCGAGGTCCTGCGACCTTTCGGCCCCTCTCGGCCCCTGTTTGTTTGACGTCCCACGTGCAACTTATTCCATGGGGCTGTTGGTGGCCAATTAGCGCGAAAAAAGGTCAGAGGGCCACGGAACTCTAGAACCCGTCCCCGGGGCCCGCGACGAGACGCGCGTGTCAGTTTCGGGCCGATCGGGGCGTTTTCTTTCAAACCGTTTTGCTGAAACGCATACTTAGGACCGATCTAGAACCACGAAACTCTGGATCTAGAACCGGGGGCCCCTGGGCTGCCGCCGTGTCGAATTTGGGGTCGCTGCGACCTTCCGGCCCCTCTGGGCCCCTGTTCATTTGACGTCCCACATGCAACTTATTCCATGGGGCTGTTGGTGGCCAATTAGCGCGAAAAAAGGTCAGAGGGCCACGGAACTCTAGAACCCGTCCAGGGGCCCGCGACGGGACGCACCACGTCAGTTTCGGGCCGATCGGACCTTTCCGTCCACCCTTCGCCGAGCACATGGTCCCGTTAATGGAGGCCCTCTTGCACTCATAGAAAGACATATGGCCAAAGTGAAGCAAAGTGAGGAGAATTTTGCACTGCAAAAACACACACTTGGAACCGATCTAGAACCCTGCGATCCGGGATCTAGAACCGGGGGCCCCTCGACTACCAGGGCGGCGAATTTGGAGGCGCTGCGACCTTTCGACCCCCGTATTTCCGCCCGCCCACGTGCAACTTGTTCAGTGCAAATTTCACAGGCGCTTCCTGGTCAAGGGGGTCTTTTTTCGGCCAAACGAGCAGTTTTGGACGCGGAACTCTAGAACCCGTCCCCGGGGCCCGCGACGAGACGCATACGTCAGTTTCGGGACGGTCGGGCGTTTCCTTCAAACCGTTTGGCCGAAACGCATACTTAGAACCGATCTAGAACCACCAAATTCTGGATCTAGAACCGGGGGCCCCTGGGCCTCCCCCGTGTCGAATTTGGGGTCGCTGCGACCTTTCGACCCCTTTTGGCCCCTGTTTATGTGACGTCCCACGTGCAACTTGTTCCATGGGGCTGTTGGTGGCCAATTAGCGCGAAAAAAGGTCCGAGGGCCACGGGACTCTAGAACCCGTCCCAGGGGGCCCGTGGCGGGACCGCGCACGTCAGTTTCGTCCCGATCGGACCTTTCTGTCACACGTCCACGAAACACCTGTGAAAATGAATGGGATAAGTTGCACGTGTCAGTGGCTCCCGCGCGGCCCCCCGGGGGCCCCACGGGCCCCAAACTCTGCGTGCCTGTAGTCCTCGGGCCCCTGAACGACATATCAGTAGGTCGAGTCACGAGACCTCAGGGATAATTTTTTTGCAACCCTAGTTCAAGTTTCTCTCAAAAGCCTCTTGCGCTCGTAGTGAACTCATAGACTGACATACATTCTTGAGGGGTCAAACTGAAAACACGCTTGGAACCGATCTAGAACCACGAAACTCTGGATCTAGAACCGGGGGCCCCTGTACTACCCGCCGTGACGAATTTGGGGTCGCTGCGACCTTTCGACCCCTCTCGGCCCCTGTTTATGTGACGTCCCACGTGCAACTTGTTCCATGGGGCTGTTGGTGGCCAATTAGCGCGAAAAAAAGTCCGAGGGCCGCGGAACTCTAGAACCCGTCCCCGGGGCCCGCGACGGGACGCATACGTCAGTTTCGGGACGATCGGGCGTTTCTTTCAAACCGTTTTGCCGAAACGCATACTTAGAACCGATCTAGAACCACGAAACTCTGGATCTAGAACCGGGGGCCCCTGGACTACCGCCGTGTCGAATTTGGGGTCGCTGCGACCTTCCGGCCCCTCTTGGCCCCTGTTTATGTGACGTCCCACGTGCAACTTATTCCATGGGGCTGTTGGTGGCCAATTAGCGCGATAAAAGGGTCCGAGGGACACGGAACTCTAGAACCCGTCCCAGGGGCCCGCGACGGGACGCACACGTCAGTTTCGGGCCGATCGGACCTTTCCGTCCCACCCTTCGCCGAGCACATGGTCCCGTTAATGGAGGCCCTCTTGCACTCATAGAAAGACATATGGCCAAAGTGAAGCAAAGTGAGGAGAATTTTGCGCCGCAAAAACACACGCTTGGAACCGATCTAGAACCCTGCGATCCGGGATCTAGAACCGGGGGCCCCTCGACTACCAGGGCGGCGAATTTGGAGGCGCTGCGACCTTTCGACCCCCGTAATTCCGCCCGCCCACGTGCAACTTGTTCAGTGCAAATTTCACAGGCGCTTCCTGGTCAAGGGGGTCTTTTTTCGGCCAAACGGCAGCTTCGGACGCGGAACTCTGGGACCCGTACCGGGGGCCCGTGGCGGGACGTGCGTGTCGATTTCGGGGCAATCGGACCACCGTCCACCAAGTACCTGTGAAATCGCATTGAATAGGTTGCACGTGTCACCGGGACCTCGTTCGGCCCCCTGGAGGTGCTAGGGGCCCGAAACTTCACAGAAAGCTGCGTCGCGCGGCCCCCGACAACATACAGAGAGGGGAACGTCTGCGCGCCGCAAGAAAACCACCTCGTTGCCCAGTGTCCACAGAACACCTATGAAAATCAATGGGTTAAGTTGTACGTGGGACGCTTTGCCGTTTGGCCCCCGGGGGCCCCTGGCGGCCCCAAACTTGATCCGCCTGCAGTCACTGGGGCCCAGAAAGACCCTTGTGGATGGAGAAAGCTGAACCATGCGTGGATCAGGCCGAACCGCTGAAACACACAATTGGGATCAACGTAGGACCTTGAAACTAAGGATCCCGCCCCGGGGCCCACTGGCTACCCTCGTACCGAATTTCGAGGCCCTGTGACTTTTCGGCACAGAGTTAGAGATACAGTGACTTGAGACAAAAAACAGGTGGTCAGGGGGCAGAAAAGGCACTCCGTGGTACTGAGGAGGACTGTGGTGAAGTTTAGGCACATTGTGGCAATGAAGGAGAGGATAGGTGGTTAGGGGTCAAAACAGGCACTCCGTGGCACTGAGGAAGACTGTGGTGAAGTTTAGGCACTTTGTGGCAATGGAGAAGGTGATAGGTGGTTAGCGGTCAAAATAGGCACTTAGTGGCACTGAGGAAGACTATGGTGAAGTTTAGGTGGTTAGGGGACCCCATAGGCACTCCGTGGCATTGGAGAAGGTGATAGGTGGTTAGGGGTCAAAATAGGCACTTCGTGGCACTGAGGAAGACTATGGTGAAGTTTAGGTGGTTAGGGGACCCCATAGGCACTCCGTGGCAATGTAGAAGAGGATAGGTGGTTAGGGGTCAAAAAAGGCACTTCGTGGCACTGAGGAAGACTACGGTGAAGTTTAGGTGGTTAGGGGACCCCATAGGCACTTCGTGGCAATGAAGAAGGGGATAGGTGGTTAGGGGTCAAAAAAGGCACTTCGTGGACGACGAGGAAGACTATGGTGAAGTTTAGGTGGTTAGGGGACCCCATAGGCACTTCGTGGCGATGAAGGAGAAAATAGGTGGTTAGGGGTCAAAAAAGGCTTTCCGTGGTACTGAGGAGGACTATGGTGAAGAGTAGGTGGTTGGCGGACCCCCAAAAGCACTTGGTGGACCCCCCCCGTAGTGCGCTGGTGCCCCCAGAGGCGTCCACAGAGGGCCTATGTTAATATATGCTAATTCTGGCCACTTTATATGCGATTTTAGAAAACTGACACGGAGCCGCTGAAATGACAGCTCGTGTCGTCCATTTCGAGCACGCGGACCTCGAAGTGTCGGAGCTGACAATGGCAACTTAAATGAATGGGAAAATTCCCACGAACAGCCTAGGTTCCCTTACTATTATAACGGCGGATCGCTATTATAACGGCGGATTGCTATTATAACGGCGGATTGCTATTATAACGGCGGATTGCTATTATAACGGCGGATTGCTATTATAACGGCGGATTGCTATTATAACGGCGGATTGCTATTATAACGGCGGATTGCTATTATAACGGCGGATCGCTATTATAACGGCGGATCGCAATTATAACGGCGGATCGCAATTATAACGGCGGATCGCTATTATAACGGCGGATCGCAATTATAACGGCGGATCGCAATTATGACGGCGGATCGCTATTATAACGGCGGATCGCTATTATAACTGCGGATTGCTATTATAACGGCGGATCGCTATTATAACGGCGGATCGCTATTATAACGGCGGATTGCTATTATAACGGCGGATTGCTATTATAACGGCGGATTGCTATTATAACGGCGGATCGCTATTATAACGGCGGATCGCTATTATAACGGCGGATTGCTATTATGACGGCGGATTGCTATTATAACGGCGGATTGCTATTATAACGGCGGATCGCTATTATAACGGCGGATCGCTATTATAACGGCGGATCGCTATTATAACGGCGGATTGCTATTATAGCGGCGGATTGCTATTATAACGGCGGATCGCTATTATAACGGCGGATTGCTATTATAACGGTGGATTGCTATTATAACGGTGGATTGCTATTATAACGGCGGATTGCTATTATAACGGTGGATTGCTATTATAACGGCGGATCGCTATTATAACGGCGGATCGCTATTATAACGGCGGATCGCTATTATAACGGCGGATTGCTATTATAACGGCGGATCGCTATTATAACGGCGGATCGCTATTATAACGGCGGATTGCTATTATAACGGCGGATTGCTATTATAACGGTGGATTGCTATTATAACGGCGGATTGCTATTATAACGGTGGATTGCTATTATAACGGCGGATAGCTATTATAACGGCGGATTGCTATTATAACGGCGGATTGCTATTATAACGGCGGATTGCTATTATAACGGCGGATTGCTATTATAATGGCGGATTGCTATTATAACTGCGGATTGCTATTATAACGGCGGATTGCTATTATAACGGCGGATTGCTATTATAACGGCGGATTGCTATTATAACGGCGGATTGCTATTATAACTGCGGATTGCTATTATAACAGCGGATTGCTATTATAACGGCGGATTGCTATTATAACGGCGGATTGCTATTATAACTGCGGATTGCTATTATAACGGTGGATTGCTATTATAACGGCGGATTGCTATTATAACGGCGGATCGCTATTATAACGGCGGATTGCTATTATAACGGCGGATTGCTATTATAACGGTGGATTGCTATTATAACGGCGGATTGCTATTATAACGGCGGATCGCTATTATAACGGCGGATTGCTATTATAACGGCGGATTGCTATTATAACGGTGGATTGCTATTATAACGGCGGATTGCTATTATAACGGCGGATTGCTATTATAACGGTGGATTGCTATTATAACGGCGGATTGCTATTATAACGGTGGATTGCTATTATAATGGCGGATTGCTATTATAACGGCGGATTGCTATTATAACGGCGGATTGCTATTATAACGGCGGATTGCTATTATAACGGCGGATTGCTATTATAACGGCGGATTGCTATTATAACGGCGGATTGCTATTATAACTGCGGATTGCTATTATAACGGTGGATTGCTATTATAACGGCGGATTGCTATTATAACGGCGGATCGCTATTATAACGGCGGATTGCTATTATAACGGTGGATTGCTATTATAACGGCGGATTGCTATTATAACGGCGGATCGCTATTATAACTGCGGATTGCTATTATAACGGCGGATCGCTATTATAACGGCGGATCGCTATTATAACGGCGGATCGCTATTATAACGGCGGATTGCTATTATAACGGCGGATCGCTATTATAACGGCGGATCGCTATTATAACGGCGGATCGCTATTATAACGGCGGATTGCTATTATAACGGCGGATCGCTATTATAACGGCGGATTGCTATTATAACGGCGGATCGCTATTATAACGGCGGATCGCTATTATAACGGCGGATTGCTATTATAACGGCGGATCGCTATTATAACGGCGGATCGCTATTATAACGGCGGATCGCTATTATAACGGCGGATTGCTATTATAACGGCGGATCGCTATTATAACGGCGGATTGCTATTATAACGGCGGATCGCTATTATAACTGCGGATTGCTATTATAACGGCGGATTGCTATTATAACTGCGGATTGCTATTATAACTGCGGATTGCTATTATAACTGCGGATTGCTATTATAACTGCGGATTGCTATTATAACTGCGGATTGCTATTATAACGGCGGATTGCTATTATAACTGCGGATTGCTATTATAACGGCGGATTGCTATTATAACGGCGGATCGCTATTATAACTGCGGATTGCTATTATAACTGCGGATTGCTATTATAACTGCGGATTGCTATTATAACTGCGGATTGCTATTATAACTGCGGATTGCTATTATAACGGCGGATCGCTATTATAACGGCGGATCGCTATTATAACGGCGGATTGCTATTATAACTGCGGATTGCTATTATAACGGCGGATCGCTATTATAACTGCGGATTGCTATTATAACTGCGGATTGCTATTATAACGGCGGATCGCTATTATAACGGCGGATCGCTATTATAACGGCGGATTGCTATTATAACTGCGGATTGCTATTATAACGGCGGATTGCTATTATAACGGCGGATTGCCATTATAACGGCGGATCGCTATTATAATGGCGGATCGCTATTATAACGGCGGATTGCTATTATAACGGCGGGATCGCTATTATAACGGCGGATCGCTATTATAACGGCGGATTGCTATTATAACGGCGGATTGCTTTTATAACGGCGGGTTTGCTATTATAACGGCGGATCGCTATTATAACGGCGGATCGCTATTATAACGGCGGATCGCTATTATAACGGCGGATTGCTATTATAACGGCGGATTGCTATTATAACGGGCGGATTGCTATTATAACGGCGGATTGCTATTATAACTGCGGATTGCTATTATAACGGCGGATTGCTATTATAACGGCGGATTGCTATTATAACGGCGGATCGCTATTATAACGGCGGATTGCTATTATAACGGCGGATCGCTATTATAACGGCGGATCGCTATTATAACGGCGGATTGCTATTATAACGGCGGATCGCTATTATAACGGCGGATCGCTATTATAACGGCGGATCGCTATTATAACGGCGGATCGCTATTATAACGGCGGATTGCTATTATAACTGTGGATTGCTATTATAACGGCGGATTATTATTATAATGGCGGATCGCTATTATAACGGCGGATCGCTATTATAACGGCGGATCGCTATTATAACGGCGGATTGCTATTATAACTGTGGATTGCTATTATAACGGCGGATTGCTATTATAACGGCGGATTGCTATTATAACGGTGGATCGCTATTATAACGGCGGATCGCTATTATAACGGCGGATTGCTATTATAACTGCGGATCGCTATTATAACGGTGGATCGCTATTATAACGGCGGATCGCTATTATACGGCGGATTGCTATTATAACGGCGGATTGCTATTATAACGGCGGATCGCTATTATAACGGCGGATCGCTATTATAACGGCGGATTGCTATTATAACGGCGGATCGCTATTATAACGGCGGATCGCTATTATAACGGCGGATTGCTATTATAACGGCGGATTGCTATTATAACGGCGGATCGCTATTATAACGGCGGATCGCTATTATAACGGCGGATTGCTATTATAACGGTGGATTGCTATTATAACGGCGGATCGCTATTATAACGGCGGATTGCTATTATAACGGCGGATTGCTATTATAACGGCGGATTGCTATTATAACGGTGGATTGCTATGATAACGGCGGATCGCTATTATAACGGCGGATTGCTATTATAACGGCGGGTTTTGCCGGCGCACGCCAGGAGCGGTTCACCGCCGAGGAGACCGACGTTCTCGTCAGGGCCGTAAAACACAGAGAAGTGACATTGGGGATGATGGAGAAACACACACACATTAGCTTCGGTTAAACAGGCATATAATAATTTGGGTAAATGTGTAATCTAGATTTATGCCTATTTCTTCACATCTTCACGGACACAACAATGATTTCCCTCGTGTGTCAATATTTTTTCCTTGTAATAATGTATGATTTGCAAAAATGAAAAACTGCTGCGTCTGTGTAGATGAGAGAATCAAAGTGTGTGTGTTGTTCACACGCTACATAATGGCCAAGCACGCGCTCTTAAAATAGCATATGACTAACGCGCGGCGCCGCTGTCTTTAGACTGGGTTTCTCCTGGTCAGTGGCGGAGTTGTTTTCTGGAACTGCAGAATATCACCAGGGAACGTTTGCGCCGGAACACACTCCTCTTTACACTGAACCGCCCCCGCGAGCGCAAGTTCATTCCCTAATTTACCGACGTGCGTCTGTGGAGGGAAGAGTCGCTGTGCGCGGGTGTAGAACAGGAATGATACATGCGACCAGTACAGAGTCCATTGCGCTGGGTGCAAGATACGGCCCAGTACGTTAAAAGAGGAGTTCACTTCAGAATTACAATGTCCTGATAGTTCACTCTCCCGCACGTCATCATGTTCGTGTGTTTCGTTCTTCAGTGGAACAGAAATGCAGGTGTGTGAGGGAACACACTCCAGATGTTCTCCATATAGTGTCTTCAATGGTCCAGCGGGTCGAAGGTCCAGATGTGAGTTTCAGCTTCAAAGTCTCCGATCCAGCCGAGGAATAACGCCGGGTTCACACCGCACGCAGAACCCTCCGTTCCGGGCCGCTTCCTTTCGGCGCACATGTTAACCTATGGTGTCGTCCACACCAGACGCGGCCAGCCCGCACCGCAAGTAATCCGCGTCAATTTTCAAATTAAAATAGCGCGAGAACACACAAACAAACAGGGAAACAGAGAGAGAGAGATGCAGGCAGGAGTTGATAAGTGAAAATGGATGATGTCAAATTACTCGCACTGGGAAACAGGAAGAGGAAAATAGATTTAATAAATTTGAAGAGAAGATGTATATTTCAACAGTATATCTAGCCTACTACTGTCTACCATATTCTCTCTCTGGCTGCATGTGTGTATCGACAACGGATTAATAAAAGAAGTGTACAAACTACTTGGTTACAGAAACATGGTGTACTCATTTTATGAGGTTATTTACTTACCCATGATGTAAAAAATAGCTCTGAATAAACAACAACTGAGCAGAAGCGCTTGTCGACCTCAGCGAAGAATACGCGTCTGGTGTGAACCCAGCGTAAGAGTCTCATCTAGACAAACCAGCGGACATTTTATATAGAAATAAACATTTATATACTTTTAACCACTAATGCTCATCTTGCACTCGCTGTGATGCGCCGTGTGTTCCGGATCAGAAATGTAGAATAGGCCGAAAAACTTTGTCTATCTTTGTTTTACCTTTTATTTATTTATTTATTTCTGTAAATGTCGTTTGACTCAGTCTTCGCACGTTCGCTTTATAAACACTGGGTCTGTTCTTCCGCCGACGTCACGCTTGACCTTTCACCCCGATGATGTAATGTGTGGCGCATCACAGTGAGTGATTCTGAAGTCAACTAATTCTTTAAGCTTGGCAATAATAATAATAACTATTATAATTCTACATTCAAATAAAACGTAGCACGACTCTAAAATAGTTCTTAAGATGTCTGGAAAGCCAACAATTGCTTAAAAACTATTTTCATGTAACTCATAATTAAGTCATATTGTTTTCTCTCGTGATTCCTCATAATTACGGCGTCCTCTGGTTGAATATAACACAATGGGATCTTCCATCACATAAAAGACTCAGTGAATGAAAGATTCATCACAGTCCCATTAAAACTCTCATTTCACCCAAAGTTGGTCAAAGTAAGAAGATGTTAAACTGCCGTCCTCAGCTCGTCAGACGCATTCCCAGCGCTCCCGAAACCCGTGCTCAGCTCCAGGGTCGTCCACATGGGACGAGGACTGATGACAATCTTCCGTGTCAGAAGTCCCAGTTATGGTTTATTCACTCTTTACTCCCGCTCGACCCCGGCACGAAATACTCAAGCCTCCATTATTGCTGATTTGTTTGTTCACAGTCACATTGGAAACAGGAGGAAAACATTAAAAAGCAATTAATACACCAAAATGGGGTCTCTTAGGGGACCGGCGTCACGCTTTAAACGCCACAAACACGGAAAAGCAGCTTTTAGCGAGACTCGCGCGCGTCCCAGCAGACGCTCTGACTGACAGCGGGACGAGGCCAAACAACGCCGTCCGCGGCCGGCATAATCAATGTGACATTAGCACACACATAATGGAGGAGAGGGTAGGCGGGTCGAGTGTGTGTGTGTGTGTGTGTGTGTGTGTGTGAGAGTGTGCGTGTGTGTGTGTGTGTGTGTGTGTGTGTGTGTGTGTGTGTGTGTGTGTGTGTGTGTGTGCGTGTGTGTGTGTGTGTGTGCGCCGCGCGCTTAATAACAGTACAACTGGAAACTTGCTCACAGTTTCCAGAGCTTCCAGGACGCAGCTTTGATGGTGTTCGAGAAGGACTTCACACAATCTCAAGATCTCCGTAACACACACTTTAAAAGATATCAGGAAAGAGTGTATATTAATATCAGTCTTCTTTAAAGGCCTTGAGACGCTCTTTCTCTGTCATTTCGCAATTAATCATAAAGCGATAAACTCAATATCACAGTTTTTTTCACTGCTTACACACATTTTCTAAACTCTACACACAAATCCAAGAAGCACACACAACATGCACAACGCCTCACCAGTGGCGCAGATAGGGATTTTTTAACTGGGGGGGGACCAAGCTGTCAGCAAATTATTTAAACTCAATTCCTTTTTTTGCGTAATTTGGGCTTTAACTAGTGCTCAAGTAGTTACTTTGCGTAATTTGGGCAAATGATTTGCGCTAAAAAGCCATTGGGGTATTCTTATTTGAAATCATGGATAAACAACAATGAATGAACAAAGGTAAACAAAGGCCTACCTGATCACCACTAGCAATGCATGATCAGACTGTTATTTGACTAGTATACCAATCACCCACCCAAATCTCATAATTTCAGTTAACCCTATACCTCTATAGAATTTCACAACAATGTGAAATACAACATATTCCTGAGAATTAATGGCTAAAACTACTATGTCAAATATCTAAGAATAACTCAAAATGTAAAATTTAGGAGTTAATTACAAGTTTGTTTGCAATTTATATATTAGAAATATCTTTCAAATGATGTATGACATATTAAGAAATGTTTTTCATAGCCCATAATTTAAGAATCTATATCCTCCGTTCGTTGCTCTGTACGTACAATAAAAAAACATGATTTCCTACTATAAGAGGGTGTCAAAAGTTTATGTAGGTCTTTATTTGTTGTTTGCATAAACCTTGCACCACATAAATGTACTTATTATTTATAATTATAATTATTTTTATAGTGGCTTACACGACAGTGAACATACCTCAGTCAATTTATACAGTACAATGGGTTAAATTATAAGATAAAACATTATTTCCTGACGACGATAAATTGTTTTGATTTATCCAACCATTCTTATTGTGTTCATTCATTATTTGCCTCTGTCCATTCACCTAAATGCATAGTTATGGTCTCCACATTTTGCTGTGTTTGCTAAGTGCAAAAGACTAGCTATTCAGACTAGCTATTCCCCTTAACAAATCTAATCTGCCACATCTAGGAAAGTCAACAGGCATAGGATACTTACATTGTTTGGTTTTTGAAAAAACGAGGTGATTGTTTTTTGTCTCTTCATTGCTTTTATGTGGCATTTACAGTCGATTTTTTTCAGTTCAGAAAATCACTGACTCAGCTCAGTCATAGATGGTTTATGATCACTATGGTTACCGCTCGTCCGCTCCTACAGGCACGATTGAGGCAGCTACCAGCTCCTCATAGGACCCCTGCGTCACTCAGGAGTCGTAGCACCACACACAGAGAGAGAGTGTAAACGTCGGTGTCATCGTGTGTTTATTGACAACAGAACAGCGTGTAGTGAGAACGTGGGTACAAAGTAATGGTGACCGGTGTAGATTATTATTGTGTGTCAGCCTGCGTCTGCCCCGACCCGATTCTGAAGCGCAGCGGCGGGCCGGGGCACTGCTTTGGCTAATGTACATAGCGCAAACACAGGTTAATCCTCTGTTTTACCGATTTTTGTCGCCTTTCGTGGGGATAGTGAGGGCGGGGGACGGATCGGGTCACTATGAATCTGGGGGGGGTCATGTCCCCCCCGTCCCCAGTGCCATCTGCGCGCCTGCGCCTCACATCTCCTGCTAAATGAGGATCCGCATTCAGAATATCACACACATCTCAAAAGCAAACATTTGTCTTACGTTGCAAACACCTTTGCCATAATATAATATTTTTGGATATATCATACACAGGGGCGTCATGCAAGCCAAAATTCTGGGGGGGCACAATCTGAGACGGGTGATATGGATCATGTTAGGAGGGGGTCAGGGGTTTCTCCCCCTGAATTTTTTTAATTCTGGCTGCTAAACATACCATTTCAATGCAGTTTGGGAGGGACAGAAATACCTTTAACGGAGCTAGCAGCAACCCTCCTCTATCTGAGGACTAAGTTAAAGTATCTATTTTGTAAGTTTATGTAAAAGACAGGTTGATGAAAGAACTGTAAGCTCAAATTCAAAAGCTTTTGAAGTCTACTTCATTAAAGCATGTTTACACACACACACACACACACTTACTGTACACTTAGCCCTACTACACATGATTTTAAAAACAGTACCATTGCAGTTTTTATGTCATGATTTTAAATTGGTATGTGACCTAAGAACGATCTTACATTAAAGGTACATAAAGGTGCTGAGGTCTGACTTTGTGGTGCTCTGAAATTGAGTTATTTTAATATTAATGTGATGAAGGACTTTGAAAGAAGTTTGACAGATTTCAGTGCTGAATAAGGCTAGCTTTCGATAACGTTACACTGACACAACTTAAGTTAATGCTCTGAATTCGCAGCTAATATCAAATCCAAAACTTCTTGATCAAGTTAAAATTTCCAGGTCAACCACAAATAATCCCACTACCTTTTAATATCATCCGACGCACGTAGCGCTCTAGATTTGATATACACAGACACCATATTAGGAAAAAGGGGCGGGCTGATGCTGATTACACATCCAGAAGAATACATTTGAGTCGTTATAGGCTCTGGTATATTACGGAGCATAATAGGAATAAAGTTGTGACAAAAAAATTATCAGGGAGGAAAAATCCTCACTTTGAATGGGCATGACGCCACTGATCATACACAGTTATTCAAAACCTAAAGCTCTTCTTGAACACACATTTCTGCACACGATTGAAAGTAATTGGCAGAAAGATGTTTAGAAAGTTCACGGTAAACACGAAAGCAAGATTGAAACCAAACAATTTTTTTTACTGTAAACATTTGTGGCTATGAATACAGTATTACACAGTCCGAAAAAACTCGACCTTTGACCTTTTATAGGCCTATTCTAAAGCCATGATTAGTGTGTGTTCAGTAAAGAGTGTTTGCACATGTGAGGTGTGTGTCTGTGTATGTGTGTGTGTGTGTGTGTGTGTGTGTGTGTGTGTGTGTGTGTGTGTGTGTGTGTGTGTGTGTGTGTGTGTGTATGTGTGTGTGTGTGTGTGTGTGTGTGTGTCTCTGATGAATTACTGTGGTCTTTGGGAAGGTTGTGTTTGAAAAAGGAAATCAAGAAACTGTCTGTTAGATTGGTGTGTGTTACATAGTGTGTGTGTTTGCAAAAAGTGTTTTTATGAAATTGAATAGTAATAGCCGAAGGCCGAGAATAAGTGTGTAGTTTGGCAGATCTGGTGTGTGTGTGTTTCTGGTGTTTGAGTGTCAGGTTTCAGAAACTGTGTGACAATAGAACCGTAATAAATAAGTGTATTTTAAATTGTAATAAAATCTGTAATAACACGATCCCTGTTCCCGGAGCTTCTTAGGACATTTTCCCCTTCGAGGAGAACTTCCCTCAATCTCAGGCTCTCCGTAACACACACTTTAAAGATCTCAAGACCTGGACTGATCAGCCGCTCGTCTCACTCGTACTCCTCCACAATTAATCATGAAGTGATAAACCTCAGAGCGAGACACAGCGAGACACACACACTTCCAATAGTGAGCGCATGTAACTGTAAAACAAGGTTCGGTTACATCTAATCACATTTATACTTACCAGTTTTATTAAAGCATTTTAATATGTAAAAACAACATTGTGCGGTCCTCAACATCTCCGGTGCACACTGCTCACACTGGACCTGACTGCAGTTCATAAACACGGGAGATATACTGTGTGTTTTTGAGAATGAATGATTAACGGTTTATTTGATATTTCATAAAGCCTGGGCTAGACAAGGGGACGGTCCTTCAAGCGCTCCTGGTTTCGAGGGTCGGCTCATTGTGAGATGGAGGTCTGCATGGATTGGCTGTGGAGGAGAGGCTTTCAGGAACACCCCAAGGTGAGCGCGGTCCTGCGCAACAATGGCGTATGCAGAGCGCCGCGAGCCGCGCCAGCCTTGCAGAAAACCATAGAAACGGAGAAGAGGCCGAAGCCTTTGTGAAGACAGACGACTGAAGACGTTCATCACTCATGCAGGAATATATTTATGCCACTATTGTGTTATTTTAAAGCATTCGAACAAAAAGCACGAGATGTTTTTCGCAATGTTCCTCGATTGCAGGAGCCGTCACTAAACATGGGATTCACCTGTTAAACTCGGGAACGTGATCGACGGTTGATCCCAGAGCACATGATCGGGGTCACGGCAGAGGTCAGAGGTCGGAGGTCAGAGGTCAGCGTCCTCGAGCTCGATGTCCAGGGCCGACAGACTCTCAGTGCTAAGCAGAGATGAATCAATTAACACACATCAAATCAAGAATTCATGCAGTCTGAAGTGACAAATACTCTCTCTCTCTCACTCTCACACACTCTCTCTCTCTCTCACTCTCACACACTCTCTCTCTCTCTCTCTCACACACTCTCTCTCTCTCTCTCTCTCACACACTCTCTCTCTCTCTCTCTCTCTCTCTCTCTCTCTCTCTCTCTCTCTCTCTCTCTCTCTCCTTCAGTTATTAACCACTGAAACTCAGTCTGGGAAACAGTGTCAGAATGATTCTAGGGTTTAGACGATGTTGTTTACGTATGTTTATGTTTTGTGAGCTGCAGGACATTATATATTATCATTTATACTTTGGAAACATTTTGATACACATAATGAGAACATAGTGACAATAATGAGAAAAGAAGAAGAAGTTTTCATAGAGTGATGTCTTGTGTGCATCACGTCTGGAGCGCCTGAGCGCTGTATAAACCCGTTCCCATCGCCGCTCGGCCATTTCACTGAGTCTTGCCACTAACACATCGCAGACACTTGATATGTTTGCATGGGGATTTAGGGATGAACATTATCGTGTTTTCAGAGCCAACATCTGGCGGGGTAAAAGGTTACAGTAGAGATCCCAGCCCTTCACTGAATTCCTTCCGTCAGATAAATCAGCAACACGTCACTGTGAACTGGGGGATTGCAGGAACGCTAACTCAATCCCGCCTGAACCCCATTCCTCCTCTTCAAACACGACGGCCATTAAACCCAGACCTGTGACCTCGGCCCGCTCAGAACCCGTGCGCTCGTCAGCGCTCGCAGGAACCGTACAGAACACTAATGTACATGAACACTTGCCATCAGGACCGAGAGAAGACATCCGTCACACGCGTGACTCACACTCGCGTCAGAGACGGTCAGCTTTACAGCTCTTGTGCCCTGTCAGCCGGTGTACTGTCAGAACACACTTCTGCTGTCGTTGTGTTGTGCTGGAGAACACACTGGTCTTCTGTTGTCGTTGTGTTGTGTTGTGCTGGAGAACACACTGGTCTTCTGCTGTCGTTGTGTTGTGCTGGAGAACACACTGGTCTTCTGCTGTCGTTGTGTTGTGTTGTGCTGGAGAACACACGGGTCTTCTGCTGTCGTTGTGTTGTGCTGGAGAACACACTGGTCTTCTGCTGTCGTTGTGTTGTGCTGGAGAACACACTGGTCTTCTGCTGTCGTTGTGTTGTGTTGTGCTGGAGAACACACAGGTCTTCTGCTGTCGTTGTGTTGTGTTGTGCTGGAGAACACACTGGTCTTCTGCTGTCGTTGTGTTGTGTTGTGCTGGAGAACACACTGGTCTTCTGCTGTCGTTGTGTTGTGTTGTGCTGGAGAACACACGGGTCTTCTGCTGTCGTTGTGTTGTGTTGTGTTGGAGAACACACTGGTCTTCTGCTGTCGTTGTGTTGTGTTGTGCTGGAGAACACACTGGTCTTCTGCTGTCGTTGTGTTGTGTTGTGCTGGAGAACACACGGGTCTTCTGCTGTCGTTGTGTTGTGTTGTGCTGGAGAACACACAGGTCTTCTGCTGTCGTTGTGTTGTGTTGTGCTGGAGAACACACTGGTCTTCTGCTGTCGTTGTGTTGTGCTGGAGAACACACAGGTCTTCTGCTGTCGTTGTGTTGTGTTGTGCTGGAGAACACACGGGTCTTCTGCTGTCGTTGTGTTGTGTTGTGCTGGAGAACACACTGGTCTTCTGCTGTCGTTGTGTTGTGTTGTGCTGGAGAACACACGGGTCTTCTGCTGTCGTTGTGTTGTGTTGTGCTGGAGAACACACAGGTCTTCTGCTGTCGTTGTGTTGTGTTGTGCTGGAGAACACACAGGTCTTCTGCTGTCGTTGTGTTGTGTTGTGCTGGAGAACACACTGGTCTTCTGCTGTCGTTGTGTTGTGCTGGAGAACACACAGGTCTTCTGCTGTCGTTGTGTTGTGTTGTGCTGGAGAACACACTGGTCTTCTGCTGTCGTTGTGTTGTGTTGTGCTGGAGAACACACAGGTCTTCTGCTGTCGTTGTGTTGTGCTGGAGAACACACAGGTCTTCTGCTGTCGTTGTGTTGTGTTGTGCTGGAGAACACACTGGTCTTCTGCTGTCGTTGTGTTGTGTTGTGCTGGAGAACACACTGGTCTTCTGCTGTCGTTGTGTTGTGTTGTGCTGGAGAACACACAGGTCTTCTGCTGTCGTTGTGTTGTGCTGGAGAACACACAGGTCTTCTGCTGTCGTTGTGTTGTGTTGTGCTGGAGAACACACTGGTCTTCTGCTGTCGTTGTGTTGTGTTGTGCTGGAGAACACACGGGTCTTCTGCTGTCGTTGTGTTGTGCTGGAGAACACACAGGTCTTCTGCTGTCGTTGTGTTGTGCTGGAGAACACACAGGTCTTCTGCTGTCGTTGTGTTGTGCTGGAGAACACACAGGTCTTCTGCTGTCGTTGTGTTGTGTTGTGCTGGAGAACACACTGGTCTTCTGCTGTCGTTGTGTTGTGTTGTGCTGGAGAACACACTGGTCTTCTGCTGTCGTTGTGTTGTGTTGTGCTGGAGAACACACTGGTCTTCTGCTGTCGTTGTGTTGTGCTGGAGAACACACGGGTCTTCTGCTGTCGTTGTGTTGTGCTGGAGAACACACGGGTCTTCTGCTGTCGTTGTGTTGTGCTGGAGAACACACAGGTCTTCTGCTGTCGTTGTGTTGTGCTGGAGAACACACTGGTCTTCTGCTGTCGTTGTGTTGTGCTGGAGAACACACTGGTCTTCTGCTGTCGTTGTGTTGTGCTGGAGAACACACGGGTCTTCTGCTGTCGTTGTGTTGTGCTGGAGAACACACTGGTCTTCTGCTGTCGTTGTGTTGTGTTGTGCTGGAGAACACACGGGTCTTCTGCTGTCGTTGTGTTGTGTTGTGCTGGAGAACACACAGGTCTTCTGCTGTCGTTGTGTTGTGTTGTGCTGGAGAACACACGGGTCTTCTGCTGTCGTTGTGTTGTGTTGTGCTGGAGAACACACGGGTCTTCTGCTGTCATTGTGTTGTGTTGTGCTGGAGAACACACGGGTCTTCTGCTGTCGTTGTGTTGTGTTGTGCTGGAGAACACACGGGTCTTCTGCTGTCGTTGTGTTGTGTTGTGCTGGAGAACACACTGGTCTTCTGCTGTCTTTGTGTTGTGCTGGAGAACACACTGGTCTTCTGCTGTCGTTGTGTTGTGTTGTGCTGGAGAACACACGGGTCTTCTGCAGTCGTTGTGTTGTGCTGGAGAACACACTGGTCTTCTGCAGTCGTTGTGTTGTGCTGGAGAACACACTGGTCTTCTGCTGTCGTTGTGTTGTGCTGGAGAACACACTGGTCTTCTGCAGTCGTTGTGTTGTGCTGGAGAACACACTGGTCTTCTGCTGTCGTTGTGTTGTGCTGGAGAACACACGGGTCTTCTGCTGTCGTTGTGTTGTGCTGGAGAACACACTGGTCTTCTGCTGTCGTTGTGTTGTGTTGTGCTGGAGAACACACTGGTCTTCTGCTGTCGTTGTGTTGTGCTGGAGAACACACTGGTCTTCTGCTGTCGTTGTCTTGTGTTGTGCTGGAGAACACACGGGTCTTCTGCAGTCGTTGTGTTGTGTTGTGCTGGAGAACACACTGGTCTTCTGCTGTCGTTGTCTTGTGTTGTGCTGGAGAACACACAGGTCTTCTGCTGTCGTTGTGTTGTGTTGTGCTGGAGAACACACTGGTCTTCTGCTGTCGTTGTGTTGTGCTGGAGAACACACTGGTCTTCTGCTGTCGTTGTGTTGTGCTGGAGAACACACGGGTCTTCTGCTGTCGTTGTGTTGTGCTGGAGAACACACGGGTCTTCTGCTGTCGTTGTGTTGTGCTGGAGAACACACAGGTCTTCTGCTGTCGTTGTGTTGTGCTGGAGAACACACTGGTCTTCTGCTGTCGTTGTGTTGTGCTGGAGAACACACTGGTCTTCTGCTGTTGTTGTGTTGTGCTGGAGAACACACTGGTCTTCTGCTGTCGTTGTGTTGTGCTGGAGAACACACTGGTCTTCTGCTGTCGTTGTGTTGTGTTGTGCTGGAGAACACACGGGTCTTCTGCTGTCGTTGTGTTGTGCTGGAGAACACACTGGTCTTCTGCTGTCGTTGTGTTGTGTTGTGCTGGAGAACACACTGGTCTTCTGCTGTCGTTGTGTTGTGTTGTGCTGGAGAACACACTGGTCTTCTGCTGTCGTTGTGTTGTGTTGTGCTGGAGAACACACTGGTCTTCTGCTGTCGTTGTGTTGTGTTGTGCTGGAGAACACACTGGTCTTCTGCTGTCGTTGTCTTGTGTTGTGCTGGAGAACACACGGGTCTTCTGCAGTCGTTGTGTTGTGCTGGAGAACACACTGGTCTTCTGCTGTCGTTGTGTTGTGCTGGAGAACACACGGGTCTTCTGCTGTCGTTGTGTTGTGTTGTGCTGGAGAACACACGGGTCTTCTGCTGTCGTTGTGTTGTGCTGGAGAACACACGGGTCTTCTGCTGTCGTTGTGTTGTGTTGTGCTGGAGAACACACTGGTCTTCTGCTGTCGTTGTGTTGTGCTGGAGAACACACTGGTCTTCTGCTGTCGTTGTCTTGTGTTGTGCTGGAGAACACACTGGTCTTCTGCTGTCGTTGTGTTGTGTTGTGCTGGAGAACACACTGGTCTTCTGCTGTTGTTGTGTTGTGCTGGAGAACACACTGGTCTTCTGCTGTCGTTGTGTTGTGTTGTGCTGGAGAACACACAGGTCTTCTGCTGTCGTTGTGTTGTGTTGTGCTGGAGAACACACTGGTCTTCTGCTGTTGTTGTGTTGTGCTGGAGAACACACTGGTCTTCTGCTGTCGTTGTGTTGTGTTGTGCTGGAGAACACACTGGTCTTCTGCTGTCGTTGTGTTGTGTTGTGCTGGAGAACACACAGGTCTTCTGCTGTCGTTGTGTTGTGCTGGAGAACACACAGGTCTTCTGCTGTCGTTGTGTTGTGTTGTGCTGGAGAACACACTGGTCTTCTGCTGTCGTTGTGTTGTGTTGTGCTGGAGAACACACGGGTCTTCTGCTGTCGTTGTGTTGTGCTGGAGAACACACAGGTCTTCTGCTGTCGTTGTGTTGTGCTGGAGAACACACAGGTCTTCTGCTGTCGTTGTGTTGTGCTGGAGAACACACGGGTCTTCTGCTGTCG
Organism: Phoxinus dragarum; assembly: GCA_033366665.1. Taxonomy (NCBI): domain Eukaryota; kingdom Metazoa; phylum Chordata; class Actinopteri; order Cypriniformes; family Leuciscidae; genus Phoxinus; species Phoxinus dragarum. The sequence goes on from JARPMJ010003591.1 coordinate 48,348, forward strand.
TTGTGTTGTGCTGGAGAACACACAGGTCTTCTGCTGTCGTTGTGTTGTGCTGGAGAACACACTGGTCTTCTGCTGTCGTTGTGTTGTGCTGGAGAACACACTGGTCTTCTGCTGTCGTTGTGTTGTGCTGGAGAACACACGGGTCTTCTGCTGTCGTTGTGTTGTGCTGGAGAACACACTGGTCTTCTGCTGTCGTTGTGTTGTGCTGGAGAACACACTGGTCTTCTGCTGTCGTTGTGTTGTGTTGTGCTGGAGAACACACGGGTCTTCTGCTGTCGTTGTGTTGTGTTGTGCTGGAGAACACACAGGTCTTCTGCTGTCGTTGTGTTGTGTTGTGCTGGAGAACACACGGGTCTTCTGCTGTCGTTGTGTTGTGTTGTGCTGGAGAACACACGGGTCTTCTGCTGTCATTGTGTTGTGTTGTGCTGGAGAACACACGGGTCTTCTGCTGTCGTTGTGTTGTGTTGTGCTGGAGAACACACGGGTCTTCTGCTGTTGTTGTGTTGTGCTGGAGAACACACTGGTCTTCTGCTGTCGTTGTGTTGTGCTGGAGAACACACTGGTCTTCTGCTGTCGTTGTGTTGTGTTGTGCTGGAGAACACACGGGTCTTCTGCAGTCGTTGTGTTGTGCTGGAGAACACACTGGTCTTCTGCTGTCGTTGTGTTGTGCTGGAGAACACACTGGTCTTCTGCTGTCGTTGTGTTGTGCTGGAGAACACACTGGTCTTCTGCAGTCGTTGTGTTGTGCTGGAGAACACACTGGTCTTCTGCTGTCGTTGTGTTGTGCTGGAGAACACACTGGTCTTCTGCTGTCGTTGTGTTGTGCTGGAGAACACACGGGTCTTCTGCTGTCGTTGTGTTGTGCTGGAGAACACACGGGTCTTCTGCTGTCGTTGTGTTGTGCTGGAGAACACACTGGTCTTCTGCTGTCGTTGTGTTGTGTTGTGCTGGAGAACACACTGGTCTTCTGCTGTCGTTGTGTTGTGCTGGAGAACACACTGGTCTTCTGCTGTCGTTGTCTTGTGTTGTGCTGGAGAACACACGGGTCTTCTGCAGTCGTTGTGTTGTGCTGGAGAACACACAGGTCTTCTGCTGTCGTTGTGTTGTGCTGGAGAACACACAGGTCTTCTGCTGTCGTTGTGTTGTGCTGGAGAACACACGGGTCTTCTGCTGTCGTTGTGTTGTGCTGGAGAACACACTGGTCTTCTGCTGTCGTTGTGTTGTGCTGGAGAACACACTGGTCTTCTGCTGTTGTTGTGTTGTGCTGGAGAACACACTGGTCTTCTGCTGTCGTTGTGTTGTGCTGGAGAACACACGGGTCTTCTGCTGTCGTTGTGTTGTGCTGGAGAACACACTGGTCTTCTGCTGTCGTTGTGTTGTGTTGTGCTGGAGAACACACTGGTCTTCTGCTGTCGTTGTGTTGTGCTGGAGAACACACTGGTCTTCTGCTGTCGTTGTCTTGTGTTGTGCTGGAGAACACACGGGTCTTCTGCAGTCGTTGTGTTGTGCTGGAGAACACACTGGTCTTCTGCTGTCGTTGTGTTGTGCTGGAGAACACACGGGTCTTCTGCTGTCGTTGTGTTGTGTTGTGCTGGAGAACACACGGGTCTTCTGCTGTCGTTGTGTTGTGCTGGAGAACACACGGGTCTTCTGCTGTCGTTGTGTTGTGTTGTGCTGGAGAACACACTGGTCTTCTGCTGTCGTTGTGTTGTGCTGGAGAACACACTGGTCTTCTGCTGTCGTTGTCTTGTGTTGTGCTGGAGAACACACTGGTCTTCTGCTGTCGTTGTGTTGTGTTGTGCTGGAGAACACACTGGTCTTCTGCTGTTGTTGTGTTGTGCTGGAGAACACACTGGTCTTCTGCTGTCGTTGTGTTGTGCTGGAGAACACACAGGTCTTCTGCTGTCGTTGTGTTGTGTTGTGCTGGAGAACACACAGGTCTTCTGCAGTCGTTGTGTTGTGCTGGAGAACACACTGGTCTTCTGCTGTCGTTGTGTTGTGCTGGAGAACACACAGGTCTTCTGCTGTCGTTGTGTTGTGTTGTGCTGGAGAACACACAGGTCTTCTGCTGTCGTTGTGTTGTGCTGGAGAACACACAGGTCTTCTGCTGTCGTTGTCTTGTGTTGTGCTGGAGAACACACTGGTCTTCTGCTGTCGTTGTCTTGTGTTGTGCTGGAGAACACACTGGTCTTCTGCTGTCGTTGTGTTGTGCTGGAGAACACACTGGTCTTCTGCTGTCGTTGTCTTGTGTTGTGCTGGAGAACACACTGGTCTTCTGCTGCCGTTGTGTTGTGTTGTGCTGGAGAACACACTGGTCTTCTGCTGTTGTTGTGTTGTGCTGGAGAACACACTGGTCTTCTGCTGTCGTTGTGTTGTGCTGGAGAACACACGGGTCTTCTGCAGTCGTTGTGTTGTGCTGGAGAACACACTGGTCTTCTGCTGTCGTTGTGTTGTGTTGTGCTGGAGAACACACAGGTCTTCTGCTGTCGTTGTGTTGTGCTGGAGAACACACGGGTCTTCTGCAGTCATTGTGTTGTGCTGGAGAACACACTGGTCTTCTGCTGTCGTTGTGTTGTGTTGTGCTGGAGAACACACTGGTCTTCTGCAGTCGTTGTGTTGTGTTGTGCTGGAGAACACACTGGTCTTCTGCTGTCGTTGTGTTGTGTTGTGCTGGAGAACACACGGGTCTTCTGCAGTCGTTGTGTTGTGCTGGAGAACACACGGGTCTTCTGCTGTCGTTGTGTTGTGTTGTGCTGGAGAACACACTGGTCTTCTGCTGTCGTTGTGTTGTGTTGTGCTGGAGAACACACGGGTCTTCTGCTGTCGTTGTGTTGTGCTGGAGAACACACTGGTCTTCTGCAGTCGTTGTGTTGTGCTGGAGAACACACTGGTCTTCTGCTGTCGTTGTGTTGTGCTGGAGAACACACTGGTCTTCTGCTGTCTTTGTGTTGTGCTGGAGAACACACTGGTCTTCTGCTGTCGTTGTGTTGTGTTGTGCTGGAGAACACACGGGTCTTCTGCAGTCGTTGTGTTGTGCTGGAGAACACACGGGTCTTCTGCAGTCGTTGTGTTGTGTTGTGCTGGAGAACACACTGGTCTTCTGCTGTCGTTGTGTTGTGTTGTGCTGGAGAACACACTGGTCTTCTGCTGTCGTTGTGTTGTGTTGTGCTGGAGAACACACGGGTCTTCTGCAGTCGTTGTGTTGTGCTGGAGAACACACGGGTCTTCTGCTGTCGTTGTGTTGTGTTGTGCTGGAGAACACACTGGTCTTCTGCTGTCGTTGTGTTGTGTTGTGCTGGAGAACACACGGGTCTTCTGCAGTCGTTGTGTTGTGCTGGAGAACACACTGGTCTTCTGCAGTCGTTGTGTTGTGCTGGAGAACACACTGGTCTTCTGCTGTCGTTGTGTTGTGCTGGAGAACACACTGGTCTTCTGCTGTCTTTGTGTTGTGCTGGAGAACACACTGGTCTTCTGCTGTCGTTGTGTTGTGCTGGAGAACACACTGGTCTTCTGCAGTCGTTGTGTTGTGCTGGAGAACACACTGGTCTTCTGCTGTCGTTGTGTTGTGCTGGAGAACACACTGGTCTTCTGCTGTCGTTGTGTTGTGCTGGAGAACACACTGGTCTTCTGCTGTTGTTGTGTTGTGCTGGAGAACACACTGGTCTTCTGCTGTCGTTGTGTTGTGCTGGAGAACACACTGGTCTTCTGCTGTCTTTGTGTTGTGCTGGAGAACACACTGGTCTTCTGCTGTCGTTGTGTTGTGCTGGAGAACACACTGGTCTTCTGCAGTCGTTGTGTTGTGCTGGAGAACACACTGGTCTTCTGCTGTCGTTGTGTTGTGCTGGAGAACACACTGGTCTTCTGCAGTCGTTGTGTTGTGTTGTGCTGGAGAACACACGGGTCTTCTGCTGTCGTTGTGTTGTGCTGGAGAACACACTGGTCTTCTGCAGTCGTTGTGTTGTGCTGGAGAACACACTGGTCTTCTGCTGTCGTTGTGTTGTGCTGGAGAACACACTGGTCTTCTGCTGTCTTTGTGTTGTGCTGGAGAACACACTGGTCTTCTGCTGTCGTTGTGTTGTGCTGGAGAACACACTGGTCTTCTGCTGTCGTTGTGTTGTGCTGGAGAACACACTGGTCTTCTGCTGTTGTTGTGTTGTGCTGGAGAACACACTGGTCTTCTGCTGTCGTTGTGTTGTGTTGTGCTGGAGAACACACGGGTCTTCTGCTGTCGTTGTGTTGTGCTGGAGAACACACTGGTCTTCTGCTGTCGTTGTGTTGTGCTGGAGAACACACTGGTCTTCTGCTGTCGTTGTGTTGTGTTGTGCTGGAGAACACACTGGTCTTCTGCTGTCTTTGTGTTGTGCTGGAGAACACACTGGTCTTCTGCTGTCGTTGTGTTGTGTTGTGCTGGAGAACACACGGGTCTTCTGCTGTTGTTGTGTTGTGCTGGAGAACACACTGGTCTTCTGCTGTCGTTGTGTTGTGCTGGAGAACACACTGGTCTTCTGCTGTCTTTGTGTTGTGCTGGAGAACACACTGGTCTTCTGCTGTCGTTGTGTTGTGTTGTGCTGGAGAACACACAGGTCTTCTGCTGTCGTTGTGTTGTGCTGGAGAACACACTGGTCTTCTGCTGTCGTTGTGTTGTGCTGGAGAACACACTGGTCTTCTGCTGTCTTTGTGTTGTGCTGGAGAACACACTGGTCTTCTGCTGTCGTTGTGTTGTGTTGTGCTGGAGAACACACGGGTCTTCTGCAGTCGTTGTGTTGTGCTGGAGAACACACTGGTCTTCTGCTGTCTTTGTGTTGTGCTGGAGAACACACTGGTCTTCTGCTGTCGTTGTGTTGTGTTGTGCTGGAGAACACACTGGTCTTCTGCTGTTGTTGTGTTGTGCTGAAGAAGTGCACTGAGGTTACCAGGAGCAGAACTGTTATGGCCAGCTCAACGTGACGCCACGACGATAATAAAGATAAAGTGTTTATCAGTAGCGCTGTTTTATATGTCAAGCATCACTTTTACTTTAAACTAGGGATGCACCGAATCCATATTTTTGGGGCTCGGCCGAATTCCGAATCCACTGGTAAAGATGGCCGGCGTATCAGTTCGGATCCACCAAACCAACTCCTCACACCCGCCCTTCCAAACTGCCCTTCTGCTTTGGTTCCACCGAGCCTAGTCACCACACCAGCCCAGCCGAACCAGCACATCCCGTCTGCCCAGCTGAACCCACGCACCCTCGTCTGCACAGCCAAACCTACGGAGCTCGAATGCTGCGCATCTCTTCGAACCAGCCGAGCCTGAGACCGTAAGCATCTTGATCACTGTACCGAGCTCAAAATTCCCCACCCAACCTCCCTCTCCCTCCTCCTCTTCTGTTCCACTCGTCTCCGTCTCCCACCGTTCCCTCGGATCCATCACCCCTGTCCAGCCATTCGGATCCTTCACGGGTCAGCTGGGAGCCGTCGCCATCTAGGAAGGAGGAGCCCTCCACTCCACCTACAACCTCGGCAGACTTCGCTCCTCCTCGTCCCGCCTCCCTGACTCCCTCACCTACGCTCGTCCCACCCTCGTTTCCAGCGCGGACCTTCAGCCATTCGAGCTCGCCAGGCCTCCCTCTGTCAGTCTGCTCCACCTGGGTCTGTCCTCGCCACGCCTATGTTACGGACTTACGGATCGTCTGCTGCGCTCCGGCCCTCCACCCCTTCTTCTACGGGCCGCTCAGCCATCCCTCAGGCTTCACCACTGCCTTCGGACATCTCGGCTCGCCCTCTGTCCTCTGGACCCACCCTGTGTACTCGAGTGGTCATCACTGCGGTCCGGTCGCGGCCATCGGGGGTCTTTGTCGTCTCTCCCTCGCCTTGGATCTTCGCCTGAGCAGTGGGCTCCTGTCCGGTGTACATCGCTTCCGACCTTCGCACTAGTGACATCAGAACTATTACCACCATGGCTCCTGCCTCCATCTATGCCACCGTGGGGCACATATCGTATTAGGCGTGAGGTCGCGCCTTCCGGGAGGGGGGAGTAATGTCCCGCACTACATATGGATATATGCACCTGTCCCGCACTACATCTCCCAGCTCTCCCCTGGATCCGTATCTGTACGCACTTTCCCTGATTCCCTGTTGTGTGAATGAACGGCCAGAACGCATTAAGTTTTCGGACGCATTGAGTCGCTCCATCCAATAAATTAATGGTTTTATTTAAAAGGAAAAATATCCCACTAGCACCATTTGTTCACAATATAAATCCCTGGCAAGTTTATTACAACAATACAGGATATATCAATGTTAAAAGAGTATTCCTCCAGACATGGCTGATTCAAGCACTGAATCACATTAAACCAAACATCACAAATCGAAAATGTATGTACCGTCCCCACAAAATAAACCAGACAAGGAAAATAATTACTACAAAAAGAATGTAACTGCAAGGCTAAAGCTTACGTTAGTGGTGGCAAGCTAGCTGTAAACAATTGTGCTCTCAACCATTTATGTGTGCACGGCAAACTACATATGAAGAGGTGCTCCAACCTCACAGCAAATGTGTTCACCCAGTTGACTATCCTCCCCCTCGGCGCACTCAGCCTTGACTTGAACCAAAAGAAACAAAAAGAAAGATTAGTAGGTAAGATACAAATACAAAATATTCACAACAGACACAAATATGATGATTGACCAAATCAGGTGGTGCACGGATGATAATCTGTCCTACCTCTTCGGCAGTGAGGACCCCAAAATACTCAATGGGTGACCGTTAGATAGACACGCTAATTTAACACCACACGGCACTACGGCCCAAATCACACTGGTCAGTCCAACTTCATTACTGAAATAGCAAAATTACCCAAACCATAAAGATGAAATCAAAAACTAAACACAGCGACTATTAAAGTCATGAAAACCTAACAAAATTATTGTTCACGAAGGACCAGGGGAATGATCTAGTCAAAGAAAAACAGCAGCACGAGCTAAATTAATCACGTGGTATGCGGAAGACTGCAAAACAAAACATAACAATCAGACAAGGATCTACTCCAATCAACAGATACAAAACATTACTAAATCATACGTACCCGTACGTACACAAGAATCCCACACATCACGGATCACACATCACGATGTCAGGATGCACTCGCGAATGTTCCACTGAAACACACAATAACCCCCATTAAACTTGACTAACCCATACAACCCACATCACAACAGATCGTGATCGCCGACATACCTCAAAGCTTTCCATGAGCGCTCGACGCAGCCGACAGGTTACAGCGATCCTTCAAAGATAAAAACACAGTCTAAACACTTTAAAACCACACGAAGCCGTGCACAACCTCCGTCGCTTACCTGGACTATAGTAAACCGGAAGAGGGGCGGGTGTGACAAAGCCTACATTCTAGGCCTTCCTGTCGAAACATTTAAAAACGCTGGCCCTGATCACCTCATCCACCCCATGACGGCATGACGGCAACAAAGGAAAGGGAAAATCCTCTTCTGCTACATAATGATCTTTGCATCGGAAGTGAATTAATCAAAACTAACTTTATCTGGACAATAACTTTACTCTAGAGCTGCTGTAAAGCCTGAACACTGTTACTGTAATCTCTTGTTACTGTAATCTCCTGTTATCACTGTAATCTCCTGTTATCACTGTAATCTCCTGTTACTGTAATCTCCTGTTACTGTAATCTCCCGTCACTGTAAACTCCTGTTACTGTAATCTCCCGTCACTGTAATCTCCCGTCACTGTAATCTCCTGTTACTGTAATCTCTTGTTACTGTAATCTCCTGTTATCACTGTAATCTCCTGTTATCACTGTAATCTCCTGTTACTGTAATCTCCTGTTACTGTAATCTCCCGTCACTGTAATCTCCTGTTACTGTAATCTCCTGTTACTGTAATCTCCCGTCACTGTAATCTCCTGTTACTGTAATCTCTTGTTACTGTAATCTCTATTATCACTGTAATCTCTGTTACTGTAATCTCCTGTTACTGTAATCTCTGTTACTGTAATCTCTGTTACTGTAATCTCCTGTTACTGTAATCTCCTGTTACTGTAATCTCTGTTACTGTAATCTCCTGTTACTGTAATCTCCTGTTACTGTAATCTCTGTTACTGTAATCTGTTACTGTAATCTCTTGTTACTGTAATCTCTGTTACTGTAATCTCTGTTACTGTAATCTCCTGTTACTGTAATCTCCTGTTACTGTAATCTCCTGTTACTGTAATCTCTGTTACTGTAATCTCTGTTAATGTAATCTCCTGTTACTGTAATCTCCTGTTACTGTAATCTCCTGTTACTGTAATCTCCTGTTACTGTAATCTCTGTTACTGTAATCTCTGTTAATGTAATCTCCTGTTACTGTAATCTCCTGTTACTGTAATCTCCTGTTACCTCTGTAATCTCCTGTTACTGTAATCTCTGTTACTGTAATCTCCTGTTACTGTAATCTCCTGTTATCACTGTAATCTCCTGTTACTGTAATCTCCTGTTATCACTGTAATCTCCTGTTACTGTAATCTCCTGTTACTGTAATCTCTGTTACTGTAATCTCCTGTTACTGTAATCTCCTGTTACTGTAATCTCTGTTACTGTAATCTCCTGTTACTGTAATCTCCTGTTACTGTAATCTCTGTTACTGTAATCTCTGTTACTGTAATCTCCTGTTACTGTAATCTCCTGTTACTGTAATCTCTGTTACTGTAATCTCTGTTACTGTAATCTCCTGTTACTGTAATCTCTGTTACTGTAATCTCTGTTACTGTAATCTCCTGTTACTGTAATCTCTGTTACTGTAATCTCTGTTACTGTAATCTCTGTTACTGTAATCTCTGTTACTGTAATCTCTGTTACTGTAATCTCCTGTTACTGTAATCTCTGTTACTGTAATCTCTGTTACTGTAATCTCCTGTTACTGTAATCTCTGTTACTGTAATCTCTGTTACTGTAATCTCCTGTTACTGTAATCTCTGTTACTGTAATCTCTGTTACTGTAATCTCCTGTTACTGTAATCTCCTGTTACTGTAATCTCTGTTACTGTAATCTCTGTTACTGTAATCTCTTGTTACTGTAATCTCTGTTACTGTAATCTCTGTTACTGTAATCTCCTGTTACTGTAATCTCTGTTACTGTAATCTCTGTTACTGTAATCTCCTGTTACCGTAATCTCTTGTTACTGTAATCTCTGTTACTGTAATCTCTGTTACTGTAATCTCCTGTTACTGTAATCTCCTGTTACTGTAATCTCCTGTTATCACTGTAAAGCTGCTGTGAAACTCTCAGTATTGTTAAAGCGCTGTATAGATGAAGACTTGACCCTACTTGAAAGGAAGTTTGCGTTCAGTAAGCAGGAAGTATTTGGCAGCTCCGGCGCTCCGCTAGTGCGAAGCTCTTCTTCTCTTTACGGTTTGAATGGGATTTTCATCAATCAGCTTCTGAAGTACATTTCCCCGAAAGCTAATTACAACTGTAAACTTTCCCTTGCTCTGTCTCCAACACATCTCTCTCTCTCTCTCTCTCTCTCTCTCTCTCTCTCTCTCTCTCTCTCTCTCTCTCTCTCTCTCTCTCTCTCTCTCTCTCTCTCTCTCTCTCTCTGATGCGACACATTACATCATCGAACAGACCCAGTGTTTATAAAGTGAACGTGCAAAGACTGAGTCAAACGCCATTTACAAAAACAAACAAAATAGTTAAACAACAAAATCGGCTGATTTTAAAGTAGGAGAGTTTTTTGCTTCGTTTTTTGCTTCGCTTGACCTTTCAACCTGATGACGTAATGTGTGGCGCATTTGTGGTTTAAAAGTATATAAATGTTTATTTCTATATAAAATGGCCGCTGGTGTGTCTAGATGAGACTCTTATTCCTCGGCTGGATCGTGACTGAAGCTGAAACTCACATCTGGACCTTCGACCCGCTGGACCGTTGAAGACACTATATGGAGAAATGACAGCTTTAGCGTAGGTTCTGCCAGGAAGACTCAATCAGCGTGCCACGTATTACTTCTCTTCTAACCAATCATGTGCTAACACTCACAGTATAAAAGATCGGTACTTACATTCGTCTGAGTTCGCAGATGCTGACGCTGCCAAGTACCTCCATCCTCCCCAACCACCACCAAGATGGTACCTTCCCCTTCATCCTCCCCACCACCACCAGGATGGTCCCTTCCTTAACCTCCAGGGGGGGGTCGGCTGCGCCCCTGCCTTCGTCTTCAGGCAGGATATGCAGATTCCGCTACCCTCGCATTGCTCTCTAAGGACGGGGCTTACGCCAAAGAACTTTATAAATTCATGCTTGCTGGGCTGTTAATAAATATACGCTGTTATATCAATTTATCTCCCGAGTCTTTCTGGTAGAACATCCTGGAGTGTGTTCCTCACAAACCTGCATTTCTGTTCCACTGAAGAACGAAACACACGAACATGATGACGTGCGGGAGAGTGAACTATCAGGACATTGTAATTCTGAAGTGAACTCCTCGAGCTCCAGCTCGCTCCTACCTGGAAGTTAATATCCTCACAATAGAAACTGAAGACGTTGATCAGCTTCTTCAGGCGTGTTTAATAACCCTTGGATATAAACTCTGCAGTAAGCGAGCAGGATTGAGTCCGGCACATTCCTATACCATAATCAGAGTCCTGTGTGAGTCCCAGCTGTAGGGTCTTTGTTTGCCTGGATCGTCACATCTGTGGATCTGCTTGGACAGGTCTCACACAGGCACTTACGGCTACAACCTTCTTCATTATTCATGCTCAAAGCGGTGCCGTTCCTTCACAGTGCAGAGGTGCCGTGAACAGCAGACCAGTAGAGGTGAGGAGCTGGGATATATCTGTGACGTCGGCTACGGTCCCGTGCGGATCATTGCGGATCTCAAGCCCCTGCTGGGAGTTTTCCTTGACCTGCTGTGCGACAACATTCAGAACCAGCCAAACTCTGCTGGACAGATCCCTCGAGCTCCACAGCGGCCAGCGCGTCTACAGCATCACGCTTCTGGGCCCCAGTCAGTCTCTAAACTGGGAAGCCTCATGTGACTGTGCAACATAACTATGCTTGATCATAACCTTTATGACAACACTTTAATAATGGACAGATGCACTTTTATGATGGATATATGCACTTTTATGATGGATATATGCACTTTTATGATGGACAGGTGCACTTTTATGATGGATATATGCACTTTTATGATGGATATATGCACTTTTATGATATATAGACGCATTTTTATGATATATAGATGCACTTTTATGATATATAGACGCATTTTTATGATATATAGATGCACTTTTATGATGGATAGATGCACTTATGATATATAGATGCACTAATGATATATAGATGCACTTATGATATATAGATGCACTTTTATGATATATGGATGTACTTTTATGATGGATATATGCACTTTTATGATATATAGACGCATTTTTATGATATATAGATGCACTTTTATGACATTTAGACGCATTTTTATGATATATAGATGCACTTATGATATATAGATGCACTTTTATGATATATAGATGCACTTATGATATATAGATGCACTTTTATGATATATAGATGTACTTTTATGATGGATATATGCACTTTTATGATATACAGATGCACTTATGATATATAGATGCACTTATGATATATAGATGCACTTTTATGATATATAGATGTACTTTTATGATGGATATATGCACTTTTATGATATACAGATGCACTTATGATATATAGATGCACTTTTATGATATATAGATGTACTTTTATGATATATAGATGCACTTTTATGATATACAGATGCACTTTTATGATATATAGATGCACTTATGATATATAGATGCACTTTTATGATGGACAGATGCACTTTTATGATGGATAGATGCACTTTTATGATATATAAATGCACTTTTATGATGGATATATGCTCTTTTATGATATATATATATGCACTTATGATATATAGAGGCACTTTTATGATATATAGATGCACTTTTATGATGGATATATGCACTTTTATGATGGATAGATGCACTTTTATGATATATAGATGCACTTATGATATATAGATGCACTTATGATATATAGATGCACTTATGATATATAGATGCACTTTTATGATGGACAGATGCACTTTTATGATGGATAGATGCACTTTTTTGATATATAGATGCACTTTTATGATGGATATATGCACTTTTATGATGGACAGATGCACTTTTATGATGGATTGATGCACTTTTATGATGGACAGATGCACTTTTATGATGAATTGATGCACTTTTATGATGGACAGATGCACTTTTATGATGGACAGATGCACTTTTATGATATATAGATGCACTTTTATGATGGATATATGCACTTTTATGATGGACAGATGCACTTTTATTATGGATAGATGCACTTTTATGATGGACAGATAAACTTTTATGATGAATTGATGCACTTTTATGATGGACAGATGCACTTTTATGATGGATTGATGCACTTTAATGATGGACAGATGCACTTTTATGATGAATTGATGCACTTTTATGATGGACAGATGCACTTTTATGATGGATTGATGCACTTTTATGATGGACAGATGCATTTTATAATGGATAGATGCACTTTTATGATGGATATATGCTCTTTTATGATATATAGATGCACTTTTGATATATAGATGCACTTTTATGATGGACAGATGCACTTTTATGATGGATAGATGCACTTTTATGATATATAGATGCACTTATGATATATAGATGCACTTTTATGATGGACAGATGCACTTTTATGATGGACAGATGCACTTGTATGATGGATAGATGCACTTTTATGATATATGGATGCACTTTTATGATGTATAGATGCACTTTTATGATATATAGATGCACTTATGATATATAGATGCACTTTTATGATATATAGATGTACTTTTATGATGGATATATGCACTTTTATGATATACAGATGCACTTATGATATATAGATGCACTTATATGATGGACAGATGCACTTTTATGATATATAGATGCACTTATGATATATAGATGCACTTTTATGATGGACAGATGCACTTTTATGATGGATAGATGCACTTTTATGATATATAGATGCACTTTTATGATGAACAGATGCACTTTTATGATGGACAGATGCACTTTTATTATGGATAGATGCACTTTTATGATATATAGATGCACTTTTATGATATATAGATGCACTTTTATGATGGATATATGCACTTTTATGATATATAGATGCACTTATGATATATAGATGCACTTTTATGATGGATATATAAACTTTTATGATGGATAGATGCACTTTTATGATGGACAGATGCACTTTTATGATATATAGATGCACTTTTATGATATATAGATGCACTTTTATGATAGATAGATGCACTTATATGATAGATAGATGCACTTTTATGATAGATAGATACACTTTTATGATAGATAGATGCACTTATATGATAGATAGATGCCCTTTTATGATAGATAGATGCACTTTTATGATAAATAGATGCACTTTTATGATATATAGATGCACTTATGATATATAGATGCACTTTTATGATGGACAGATGCACTTTTATGATGGACAGATGCACTTTTATGATGGATAGATGCACTTTTATGATATATAGATGCACTTTTATGATATATAGATGCACTTTTATTATATATAGATGCACTTTTATGATGGATATATGCACTTTTATGATATTTAGATGCACTTATGATATATATATATGCACTTTTATGATGGACAGATGCACTTTTATGATATATAGATGCACTTTTATGATAGATAGATGCACTTTTATGATGGATATATGCACTTTTATGATGGATATATGCACTTTTATGATGGATATATGCACTTATATGATAGATAGATGCCCTTTTATGATAGATAGATGCACTTTTATGATAGATAGATGCACATTTATGATAGATAGATGCACTTTTATGATAGATAGATGCACTTATATGATAGATAGATGCACTTTTTATGATATATAGATGCACTTTTATGATATATAGATGCACTTTTATGATATGTAGATGCACTTTTATGATATATAGATGCACTTTTATGATATATAGATGCACTTTTATGATGAATATATGCACTTTTATGATGGACAGATGCACTTTTATGATATATAGATGCATTTTTATGATATATAGATGCACTTTTATGATGGATATATGCACTTTTATGATGGATATTATGCACTTTTATGATGGATATATGCACTTTTATGATAGATATATGCACTTTTATGATATATAGATGCACTTTTATGATATATAGATGCACTTTTATGATGGATATATGCACTTTTATGATGGACAGATGCACTTTTATGATATATAGATGCACTTTTATGATATATAGATGCACTTTTATGATAGATAGATGCACTTTTATGATATATAGATGCACTTTTATGATGAATATATGCACTTTTATGATGGGACAGATGCACTTTTATTATATATAGATGCATTTTTATGATATATAGATGCACTTTTATGATGGATATATGCACTTTTATGATGGATATATGCACTTTTATGATGGATATATGCACTTTTATGATATATAGATGCACTTTTATGATGGATATATGCACTTTTATGATGGACAGATGCACTTTTATGATATATAGATGCACTTTTATGATATATAGATGCACTTTTATGATATATAGATGCACTTATGATATATAGATGCACTTTTATGATGGATATATATGCACTTTTATGATGGATAGATGCACTTTTATGATGGACAGATGCACTTTTATGATATATAGATGCACTTTTATGATATATAGATGCACTTTTATGATAGATAGATGCACTTTTATGATGGATAGATGCACTATATGATAGATAGATGCACTTTTATGATAGATAGATGCACTTTTATGATAGATAGATGCACTTATATGATAGATAGATGCCCTTTTATGATAGATAGATGCACTTTTATGATAGATAGATGCACTTTTTATGATAGATAGATGCACTTTTATGATATATAGATGCACTTATGATATATAGATGCACTTTTATGATGGACAGATGCACTTTTATGATGGACAGATGCACTTTTATGATGCACTTTTATGATATATAGATGCACTTTTATGATATAGATGCACTTTTATGATATATAGATGCACTTTTATGATGGATATATGCACTTTTATGATATATAGATGCACTTATGATATATAGATGAACTTTTATGATGGATATATGCACTTTTATGATGGATAGATGCACTTTTATGATGGACAGATGCACTTTTATGATATATAGATGCACTTTTATGATATATAGATACACTTTTATGATAGATAGATGCACTTATATGATAGATAGATGCCCTTTTATGATAGATAGATGCACTTTTATAATAGATAGATGCACTTTTATGATAGATGGATGCACTTTTTTGCAATTCACTTTTTAAATATAACTCAGATTGTGTTTGTCTGACAGATGAGAGTCATTTACAGCTAGAATGACTTAAGGGCGAGTAAATGATGGGGCTAATTTTCATTTTAAAGTGAACTACTCCTTTAAATGTGTGGAGTCTGCGAGGAAGGTTGGTGAATGCCGTGCGTGCCGTAGCCTGACGAATGGCGTCTCGTGATCCTCCAGCCGTGTTTGAGATGGCTGAGACCAGAAGGGTCACGCAAACGCCAGGACAGATGGAAGTGGTCCGACAAATTACCACCACATTCCCCTCTTTCCAGGGGGACCTCGGGGCTTAATCCACGGACTTTCTTCGAGCGGGCTCATTTATTTAGGGTGTCTCTGACCAATCAATCAGCAGATTCTGCTTAGGTCTGAACGCTGCGGCGAAGGGTGCCCAGTTTCAGATTGTGGAAGGGATTATCAGTCTGGAACCGAAGACACTCGCTGACCCTGACGTGACCCGCTGTAGACGGACTCGGATGTTTGGCATTTCAATTGGCAGGCTAGTGCAACTTCATCTCGCAGCTGAGCCTTAGTTTGAAGCGGCTCTACCTCTGTGTCGTCTGTCATGCGCTGAACATTCACACTGAGTGATTATTCAGTGACACTTGTTGTCATATTGTGAGTGAACGGAGGTTTCCATTTGCAGCTGTGCTGGAGATGTGAGTAAGGAGGCTAATGTGTCATTATGAGCGCCGAATGACAGTAATAAACAGCTGCTTTCTGCACTGACGGATGCGACGCGACGCTACGCTGAAATGTCAACCAGACTATGCCACTGTCAGCCTGAATAAAACATGCATCTGCTCAATAAATTATCTCTGTGTGTCAAACCAAAATCTCTGTCTGAGAATGAGATCCGGAAGTGTGTTTTAGGAATATTTCCATTCTCATGCCTTTTCAAGCCTGTCTTTCTTTGAACAACAACTAATATACAAATGATACAAATAATGAAGATATACTGAGATAAGGATGCTTACATATTTACTGTTGTATTACTATTCACTGTAATGGTGATGTTGTAGTACGCACTGGACTATTATTCATATCATTATTTATATAAAAGTCGATGTGAAACAGTATTTGCATCGATGCAGACTCGTGAGAAGTTACAGTTCTGGCATCCTGACGGCAGAGAAACTTCAGTCATGTTTAATGCCGTTATTGGACCTGAGATATGCTAAAAGGATCTGGAGTCAGGAGGACAGGCAGAAGATCACTTAAACATGCTTAACATGTCTCTGTATTTATGACTTCTGAGTGGTAAACCCAAAGCAAAGAAAAAAGGAAATAAAGAGATCTCTTTAACATCTCAAATGAAATGCGGTTACGTGCACATCAGTCGGAGATGTGGGAGATTCTCCTGCTTTTCACATTTTGGTCCTAAAATAAAAATACTCTTGACAAATATGTTATCCAATCATAACAGTGTGCGTTTACTGACACGCCTTAAAGGAGCCGCGCCTTAAAAAACTGATAATTCAGACCGAGGCTCAGAAGGAGGGTTGAATTTTTTTTATTTTTTTTTGTGAGTTAAACAAATTAACATTGTAAGTGAACCTCTAGGAACATAGTAAAATAAACCATTTAAACTCTGATTTTCATGATCAGGGTTTTTATTTTCCTTTTTTTAATACTCTCATTCTCATTAATCAACAATATTTTACATACTGTACATTTGTCATATCTGAAATCGATTAGCATAGATACGCAAAATTATTAAACAGAGGAAAATATGACAAATATAAATGCAAGCAAAATAAGGTTTACACATTAACAAGAAGAAGAATATGTGTGTATATGTTGTGAAGCACCAGCGCACTAGTGTTACATTTCTTGAACAAGAACATGTTTATCTTACACTAGACGTCATGCACTTAACCCCTGTGTAGTGTGTCTGGAGACTGTGCCAGGCCACTCTTAAAAATAAAGGGTCTTTATAGGCACTGCTGGTTCAGTGAAGAAGCTTTAACATGTTTCCACTGCACTAAAGCTTCTTTATAGTGGAAAAGTGTCTTCAGATTATTACAATGTTCTTCACACTACACTGGTTTCTTTCTTTTAGGTGTTTCTTTTAAGAACTGATCTCTGAAAGATTCTTTGGGGAACCAAACCAAAATACAAACAAACAAAAAAAAACAGAAAAAAACAAGCCAACAAAACCAAACTTAACCAAACAAACCAAAACCAACTTGTTAGTAAGCTGTATTTGTGAGGGTGCAGTGAGGACTGAAGCTGTAGGGTGTTTTGCGAGTGTGTCCCGCAGTGATGTGTGGACGCGGCTCCTCAACCACACACATGACCTGAGGAATGATTCACGTCTCCGTCACTCAGAACGGCACCGGTGAAGTGTGTCCGGCACACACACACACACACACACACACCACACACACACCACACACACACACACACACACACACACACACACACACACACACACACACACACACTAATGAAGGCCTGTGACTGCAGCAGTCTGGAGAAACGGGTTTATTGTTGTCACAATATGTGCGTCTGTGTGGCTGATGTTCCATGTGTCCTGTCCTCACCCTGTGTCACACATGCCCAGCAGTGTCATCAAACACCACGCGTGTGTGTGGCCCTGGCATCTCCTCACCTGTGGACACCTCCTCAGGACACCTGTCACTCACCTGTCACCTCTCTCGTCAACCCCGCAGACGCTCCGGCTCATCCCGGTGAATCACATGTGACTGTGTGTGTGTGTGTGTGTGTGTGTGTGTGTGTGTGTGTGTGTGTGTGTGTGTGTGTGATGAAGAGGTGTGGACTGAATGATGAGATTTACAAAGCTAAAAGAAAGCGTTCTCAGAAATGTTATGAACAAACGTTCTTCCAAAAGCATTGATAGAATGTGCATTGTTATGATCACAAAAACGTGTGTACTTCTCTCTTCCAGATGTGAAATTTATAAATCACCACCTAATTAATGTCATTAAAGGGGACATATCATGAAAATCTGAATTTTCCCGTGTGTAAGTGCTGTAATCGGGTCCCGGTGCTTCTGCCAACCTATAAAACACGAAAAGTGAAACCCAGTAACTCTGTTCTGGTGAGTCTTTCTCTGCAAGCATGTCAAAAAATAAAGCGATCAGATTTCACTCCCTTTCTGACGTATGAAGAGGATCTTATTATATTATTACCGGCCCTTAATTCCTACACGTTTATGATATCTACCGGCCCTTAATCTGCAAGTTTATGATATTACCGGCCCTTAATCTGCACGTTTACAATATTACCGGCCCTTAATCTGTACGTTTATGATATTAGCGGCCCTTAATCTGCACGTTTATAATATTACTGGCCCTTAATCTGCACGTTATAATATTACTGGCCCTTAATCTGCACGTTTATAATATTACCTCGGCCCTTAATCTGCACGTTTATAATATTACCCGGCCCTTAATCTGCACGTTTATAATATTACCGGCCCTTAATCTGCACGTTTATAATATTACCGGCCCTTAATCTGCACGTTTACAATATTACCGGCCCTTAATCTGCACGTTTATGATATTACCGGCTCTTAATCTGCACGATTATAATATTACCCGGCCCTTAATCTGCACGTTTATAACATTACCAGCCCTTAATCTGTACGTTTATGATATTACCCGGCCCTTAATCTGCACGTTTATGATATTACCGGCCCTTAATCTGCAAGTTTATGATATTAGCGGCCAGGGGCGTTTTTAGGATTTTCATTTTAGGGGGGCTAAGCCCCCAATGAGGGTATGATAAAAAATGTTTTAAAATGCTTTTTTTTATTTTAAAAGCTCACTATTAACCAGTTTCATTACCATGCAATGGCAGGGTTTTATAATCATTGTGGTCCTTAATGAGAAGCAGGTTAGTTAGGGGGGTTCGGGCGCTTCCCCGAGAAAATTTTGATTTTTCTGATCTACATATGTGCATTTTAAGATGTTTTGAAGGCCAAAAAAATTGGATAACAACAGCTTTAAAACCATGGCACTGGCAGCTGATTATTTTTCTCTCCTCAGTAGCATCACACTCTTTTTCTCTTTGTTTTTATCTTGCCCTTCCCCTCCTAAAGTTGAGCTTTGACTGATATAGGCTTTTCATTTTTGTTTGTCAGTGAAGAAAGTAAACATAGTTAACTGATAGGTTGATTTTGCCTATGAATCATTGTCTCAGACGCGTTCATTTACTGAAATCTACTAGGAAAGCTAGGTAACTGAGTTTATTAAATTCATTCACAATATGTAGGCTACACATTTCATTATTGATCTTATGCCTAATACAGGGCTTTATAATCAAAGAGGTCCTAAATTTGAGGTTGGTAGGGGGTTCACATTTTTTATTTCACTGATATGTGCATATCAAGTGACCAAAAAAATGGATAAGAAATAGCTTTAAAACCATGTTAGTGGACAGTGGATTATTTGTCAATACTTGCTCTCTCTTCATCATCCTTTCTTTTTTTCTCAATCTCCTCATCTTGCCCTTTCTCTTCCCCTCCTAAAGCTGAGCTTTTTTAATTTACTAAAGGCTACAATTTTTTTATTTTATTATATTCTCAATATGTACGCAATACGCATTCATTATTAATCATGTGCCTAACATGATGAAAACGGCTTTGTTAATGTTTCTTGTCCCCTCACAACGACAGAAAATATTAGGCTACATTACATGAGTCACGTTATATATAGGCCTATTTTCAGTTCAAAATGGCGAAATTAGACAAAACTTTATTAGTTTTGCCCGTTTAGCATTTATGACCTAAAAAAAACTGTCAAATATGAAATGTTACGTTTAGCTACTTACATCTTATCTGGCACTTGACCGACCGTACACTGAAGCGCCGAGTCGCTCTGCTAAATTTCGCGCTCTGCAGCGTCTGTGAACATAAAGCCCGCCTACTTTGATTTGATTGGTCATCTAAAATATTCTGACATTGACGAGCAGTGACAGACCAATGAGGCTCAGATGAACACACACACACACACACACACACACACACACACTGTCCTCTGTTTCTGACGTGCGCTCTGCTCGGCGCCGCTGCGGATTGAAGATGAAGAATGCGCTGAATCTGATTATAACAAGACTGAAGCGTACACGAATTTGTGTAGCCTACAATAATCACATATTTTTAGGGGGGCTAGCCAGAATTATAGGGGGGCTGAAGCCCCCCTAAAAAGGGCCTAGTGACGCCCCTGTTAGCGGCCCTTAATCTGCACGTTTACAATATTACCGGCCCTTAATCTGCACGTTTACAATATTACCAGCCCTTAATCTGTACGTTTATGATATTAGCGGCCCTTAATCTGCACGTTTATGATATTAACGGCCCTTAAATCTGCACGTTTACAATATTACCCGGCCCTTAATCTGCACGTTTATGATATTACCGGCCCTTAATCTGCACGTTTACAATATTACCGGCCCTTAATATGCACGTTTATGATATTACCCCGGCCCTTAATCTGCACGTTTATAATATTACCGGCCCTTAATCTGCACATTTATAATATTACAGGCCCTTAATCTGCACGTTTATGATATTACCGGCCCTTAATCTGCACGTTTACAATATTACCCGGCCCTTAATCTGCACGTTTATAATATTACCCCGGCCCTTAATCTGCACGTTTATAAGATCTACCGGCCCTTAATCTGCACGTTTATAAGATTACCGGCCCTTAATCTGCACGTTTACAATATTACCCGGCCCTTAATCTGCACGTTTATGATAATACCCTGGACCTTAATCTGCTCGTTTATTATATTACCAGCCCTTAATCTGCACGTTATGATGTTACCGGCCCTTAATCTGCACGTTTATGATATTACCGGCCCTTAATCTGCACGTTTACAATTTACCGGCCCTTAATCTGCACGTTACAATATTACCGGCCCTTAATCTGCACGTTTACAATATTACCCGGCCCTAATCTGCACATTTACAATATTACCGGCCCTTAATCTACACATTTATAATATTACCAGCCCTTAATCTGCACGTTTATGATAATACCCCGGCCCTTAATCTGCTCGTTTATAATATTACCAGCCCTTAATCTGCACGTTTATGATAATACCCGGCCCTTAATCTACACTTTATGATATTAGCGGCCCTTAATCTGCTCGTTTATAATATTACCGGCCCTTAATCTGCTCGTTTATAATATTACCACCGGCCCTTAATCTGCACGTTTATGATATTACCCGGCCCTTAATCTGCACATTTATAATATTACCGGCCCTTAATCTGCACGTTTATGATATTCACCGGCCCTTAATCTGCACGTTTACAATATTACCCGGCCCTTAATCTGCACGTTTACAATATTACCGGCCCTTAATCTGCACATTTATGATAATACCGGCCCTTAATCTGCTCGTTTATAATATTACCAGCCCTTAATCTGCACGTTTATGATAATACCGGCCCTTAATCTGCTCGTTTATAATATTACCAGCCCTTAATCTGCACGTTTATGATAATACCGGCCCTTAATCTGCACGTTTATAATATTACCGGCCCTTAATCTGCACGTTTATGATATTACCCGGCCCTTAATCTGCTCGTTTATAATATTACCAGCCCTTAATCTGCACGTTTATGATATTACCGGCCCTTAATCTGCACGTTTATGATATACCAGCCCTTAATCTGCACGTTTATGATATTCTACCCCGGCCCTTAATCTGCACGTTTATGATATTCACCGGCCCTTAATCTGCACATTTATAATATTACCAGCCCTTAATCTGTACGTTTATAATATTACCGGCCCTTAATCTGCACGTTTATGATAAAACCGGCCCTTAATCTGCACGTTTATAATATTACCGGCCCTTAATCTGCACGATTATGATATTACCCGGCCCTTAATCTGCACGTTTATGATATTACCGGCTCTTAATCTGCACGTTTATGATATTACCCGGCCCTTAATCTGCACGTTTATGATATTACCAGCTCTTAATCTGCACGCTTATGATATTACCGGCCCTTAATCTGCATGTTTATGATATTACCGGCTCTTAATCTGCACGATTATGATATTACAGGCCCTTAATCTGCACCTTTATGATATTACCCCCGGCCCTTAATCTGCACCTTTATGATATTACCCGGCCCTTAATCTGCACGTTTATGATATTACCGGCTCTTAATCTACACGTTTATGATATTACCCGGCTCTTAATCTGCACGTTTATGATATTACCGAAATGTCTCCACTAACATCCAGAAACTCTCCCTGAGTCTCTCCGTAAGGCTGCACTCACTACTAGTTACTCTGGGATTCTAGATGAGTGAGATTGGCCTGTTCTGTTATTGCCAGAGTTTCTGAAGCTTGTGGAAAGGCTCCGCCCTCTTCTGAACGGAGGCGGAGCTGCAGCTCATTTGCATTTAAAGTGACACACACAAAAACGGCACAAAGGGGCAAATTTGACAAGCTAATAAATGATCTGGTGTTTTGAGCTGAAGCTTCACAGACACATTCTGGAAACACCATAGATTTATATTACATCTTGTGAAAGGGGGTGTAATATGTCACCTTTAACAAAAGTGAAACCATGTTCTGACGGTTAAGCACCGCACTGAAAACCAAGATGCCTAAGACTAGAAATGACTATTCTGACTGCATAAGATGTCTAAGAATTATATTTACCTGACCGAATCACTTGGGAATCAAGGTCACTAGTGTTCCACGAACCACAGACTCCAGACAATGGCTTTGAATATGCTTTAATCATGGAGAGGATCTCGTATCAATCACAGAGAATCCACCAGCAAAAACAATAGTTCCTATCGGATAGATACAGAGCATGGTGAGAATAACATGACATATTACTCATTATCATCTCTTTTATCAAATATGATTGGTTCTTTTGTGCAAATCTGCATCCACCTCTTCTCTCTGATACTGGCAAAGCAAATTTAGATATAACAAAATTATCAAAATCATGAGGTTATTAGTTTGTCTTGAGGCTATTATATTTCAGTAATGGTCTAGCCAGAGTCTTAAGCCTCCACTATTTTGACACACAGACTGTTGGTTAGCTTCTCCGCCGTTAGACAGTAAACAGAAGGTGTCCACTGAAGGTGTTCCTCCTCCAACTATCCGTGTAGATCCGCCGCTTCTCTATGAGCTGAAGATATATCCGGTCTCCTCGCTCCAACAGGAGACTGACGGAGTTGCCGGTCGTGTCTTCTGAGTCGTGTCCGGGTGGGTTATCTGACGCTGCCGCCACTAAAAGGCCGTTTTTTAGCAGTCTCACACCGGTCGCTACTTCATCAGGATTGAAGACCAAAAGATGAAGAAATAAACTCCTTTTACTGGTGCAGTGAAGATTCCTGTAGATAACCATAGAAACCCAGGCTCTTAAGATATGACAAATGACCTGACAGAATTGTGTTTAGAATCCGCAAAGTTATGATACTATATTGGTGTCGTAAGCACTTCCAATATTAGTAAATATATTTTCATACACAAGAGTGGTTGCTGAGAAAGCCACTTTCACCCTTTCTGCAAAAAAAGAAGAAAATAATAAAGTGAAAAGAAGAAGAATATTTCTAGTTGGAATTTAAAGTCCCCCTGTGGTGTAAATCCAGCTTTTAATGTAGTTTATGTGTGTATGTGGTGTTCTTAATCTGCTTTAACACACACCATGTGTAAGTTCATAAGTGGACAGCATTGCTGAGTATTTTCTGCTTAAAACTGCAGTGAACCAAAGACAGTCTCAAAAACACGGTTTGAAATCGCTGGTGTTTCTGACGTCACACACTACCTTGACCAATCAGATCAACGTGTGATCGTCCACCAGTGGATCTCTGAGTGAGTGAGTGAGTGGAGGCGGGGCTCATTTGCATATTTATAGAACCACGCATACTAAATGAGGCAAGGGTGTCGAGTTACATTCAAGATATTTTAAGGCATGAAGAAATCTTTTCAAGGAATTAATTTTTTTAACCCTCTGGGGTCGGCGCGGGCGCGTTTTGCTCATTTTTTTTTTTTACATAGCAGCAAAATAGACCTAAAATACTCCGTCAGTTTTGGTCATACAGCCTTAAGAAATATGAAAAAATAAACTGTTAAATGTCTACTTTTTTATGTGTCCACTTACAATCGAAATAAAACATTTGTAAAATAAAGAAAATAAACAGGGAGTGCTTTCTGCCTCTCCGTCTCCGTGAACTTTTTTTCTGAAGCACTTCTCTAAACTCAAACAAAACTCAGCGAATACTATTCACTCAGACATGAGAAACTAAAAGAAATATCCTCTGTTTATGTAATCTATATAAAAAGAGCGAGAGATCAGCCGTTCTCTTTATCGTTCTCTCATCTCATTACTCTGCTAATGTGACACGCCCATCGAGCGCGCGCTAGATAATCTGAAGCAACACATGCAAACCAGTCAACGCCCACAACAGCTGGACAACACACTCCTGTGAGGAATAATAATATCGTGATAATCCTGGAAATTTTACCTCAAACGTGCTGGAGTAGCCTAACAACGGATCCTGCAAATCAGTAAGTGCTTTGTTCTAATCGCGATATGAAATGGTGTCTGTAAACCGCAAAACACTGTTTAAATTTGAATCACGTTTCTGTGTTTGAATGAATGAACGCACATGCTGTTGTTTACTCCAGCTAGCGCGTGTCTGTGTGAATGAATATCGCTTTTAGCAAACTATCTATATTGCCAACTGAGATGAGTAAATATCGACTGAATACGTTGAAATAAAATGTCTTTGTATACGCAACATATTAAACTGCAAATGATCATTTATGCCCTAATATATATTATAAAAGACGATGTTACAGATGAAATATGAAAGACAACATTTCGTTTTGGATAGATTATAAAGTTTTTACTGCCACATCAAAACCTAATTTACAAGGTGCAAACAAAATCTTAAAAGGTCAATATAAAGCCTTCTCTTTAAATTATTTTTGTGTTTTATTACTGACAAATTTGGGGGAGAGGATAGCCTACATCCAAAACTTTCTGAAAATACGAATGAAAATGTACTGCATAATTACTAGAAATGTTTACCTTAGATATTATACAATTTGCAAGCATACAAATACACTTCTTTTCAAGATGTTTCCAACTCTGAACCAACCAATTCTGTAGTAATATATATATATATATATATATATATATATATATGTGTGTGTGTGTTGTCTTTGTATTCTTTCTTGTGGCTCAGTGACACCTAAGGCTCATTAGTATGCAGCATTAGCAGGTCCTTGTCTTCAGGTGTGAATGAGGACATTATTCATGACCTTGTTGGATCATTCACGCCCCCCTGCATATTGCCTTTCCAAACAAAAAGTTGTCACGTTTATCATGGACTTTCTGTTTGTTTTCTTCATCATCATTAGTTCATTTTCATCACCTGTCTAGTTAATCAGTTAATCATCCTTCATTGTCATCACCTGTTGTACCCTCGTCATCCTCTGTGTATTTAAGTTCCTGTCTTTCACCTTTCAGTTGTCGGTCAATGTTTATGTTACTGTGTTTGAGTGTTACCCTTCAGCCTGTACCAGCTTTTTGTAAGTTTATTCTAGTAAAAGTTTGATTTGGAGTATTGTACCCGTCTGCCTGTCTTCATCCGCACCATAACCCGTGACAGATTGACCGACCCAAAAGTAATGGATTTCCCCGCTGTCCGCCTCCTATGTATGGACCAGGAGGATCAAACATTGGAGGACCACACCCAGAGTTTTCTGGAGACAGCGTATCTCACCCATTACCCAGACAGCTGCCTCAGCACATTCTACCGGGTGAGTCTGAATGGCTCGTGCAAAGAGCAGTTGTCTGGAGAAGGCCCGCTGGATGATTTCGCCGCCTTTGTGGAATGGGTGCTGGTGAGTTGCAATTCTTCCTTTACGGTATTCTCCGGAGAAGAGGATCTCACCAGTACCCTTCCAGGGGAACTTCCCGTCCAGCCTGCACCGCTGGTCCCGTCCAGCCCAGAGCTTCCTGCACCGCTGGTCCCGTCCAGCCCAGAGCTTCCTGCACCGCTGGTCCCGTCCAGCCCAGAGCTTCCTGCCACCGCTGGTCCCGTCCAGCCCAGAGCTTCCTGCACCGCTGGTCCCGTCCAGCCCAGAGGCTTCCTGCACCGCTGGTCCCGTCCAGCCCAGAGCTTCCTGCACCGCTGGTCCCGTCCAGCCCAGAGCTTCCTGCACCGCTGGTCCCGTCCAGCCCCAGAGCCTTCGCCGCTGGTCCCCGTCCAGCCCAGAGCCACCTTCGCCGCTGGTCCCATCCAGCCCAGGACCGCCTTCGCCGCTGGCCCCGGTCAGCTCAGAGCCCTCTTCGCCGCTGGTCCCGTCCAGTCCAGACCCGTCTTTGCCGCTGGTCCTTTCCAGTGCTGACCTCCCCAAGAAAATTTTGGGGGGGGGGCAATAAGTCCTCTGAGGGGATCGTGGAGGCCCTTCCGACACGGTTCCCATGGCCGCCGAAGGGTCCACACCGCCATGGCCGCCCGAAGGGTCCACACCGCCATGGCCGCCCGAAGGGTCCACACCGCCATGGCCGCCCGAAGGGTCCACACCGCCATGGCCGCCCGAAGGGTCCACACCGCCATGGCCGCCCGAAGGGTCCCACACCGCCATGGCCGCCCCGAAGGGTCCACACCGCCATGGCCGCCCGAAGGGTCCACACCGCCATGGCCGCCCGAAGGGTCCACACCGCCATGGCCGCACCGAGGGGTCCTGGCCGCCTGCACGTCCTGCTCCGCCCTGGCCCGCCTGCACGTCCTGCTCCGCCCTGGCCGCCTGCACGTCCTGCTCCGCCCTGGCCGCCTGCACGTCCTGCTCCGCCCTGCCGCCTGCACGTCCTGCTCCGCCCTGGCCGCCTGCACGTCCTGCTCCGCCCTGGCCGCCAGAAAGGCCTGCTCCGCCCTGGAGGCTTCCTGCTCCAGATCGGCCACCCCTTCATCAGCCTCCAGGGCGCCCACCCCCCCACCCCTTTGTTGTTCTACGGCGCGAGGTCGCGCCTTGTTGAAGGGGGGCGTTATGTCACGTTTATCATGGACTTTCTGTTTGTTTTCTTCATCATCATTAGTTCATTTTCATCACCTGTCTAGTTAATCAGTTAATCATCCTTCATTGTCATCACCTGTTGTACCCTCGTCATCCTCTGTGTATTTAAGTTCCTGTCTTTCACCTTTCAGTTGTCGGTCAATGTTTATGTTACTGTGTTTGAGTGTTACCCTTCAGCCTGTACCAGCTTTTTGTAAGTTTATTCTAGTAAAAGTTTGATTTGGAGTATTGTACCCGTCTGCCTGTCTTCATCCGCACCATACCCGTGACAAAAGTGTCTTACAAAATTTAAATCAATCTATTGTTTAATGTTAACGATTAGCCCGGGTGATTTTCAGATCATTTTAAAGTAAACACTTTAGCCGACAACATCCATTAGTCAAAAGTATTGTGGGAATATGTGAAGTTGGTCGTTTGTGGTCTTATATCAGAAAATGTAAGTTTGAGTTTTTTGAATAACCACGCATAAATAATATTCTCTCAAAAATGCAAACATGTACATACATGTTGCTCACATATTATGATAGACATGTTCGTGCTAAATAGAGTGTAATTACACCTTTGCCATTAATATGTTTATAAGCAACTGAAAAAAATACAAATATCAGGTCATGTCAAAACATCTCAAGGACCCCAAAAACACCTTAGACCCCAGAGGGTTAATGATTAGTTTTTAAACTGGTGTCTCCAGTGTGATCATTCAGGTTTTTAAGGAATAATAATAACGTTGTACAGTACCTTCATTCTTGCTCTTTAGTTCCCTGACTTCCTCATGAAGAGCATTTAACTTGTTCTCCATGGTCTTAATCTTCTGGAGTTCACCAATGATGTCTATTGTTGGTGACATTAGATCATGTGTCTGTGCGACTCCAACACACACCAACACAACGACGCTCGTCGCCAGCTTCATCTCTGCTGTTCATGATCACAGAAACACAGGGACGTTTATCTGAGAGACTTTGAACTACAAATATTTAAACTTCTCTTTACATGAGCAGAGTTTTTAGAGTAAAGTGTGCTCCTACTTGGCTTTATCAATCATTAAAAGATGTCGGTAGGAATGAGAGATTTGGTGAATGAGTGAATTTTCTAGATCAAGAACAACCATCACAAAACATTGTCTTGGATCATCCAGGTATCGACACACGGTATTAGGAATCAAAGGTTCGTGAACTTTTGAACGGTGTCATTTGAATAAATTCAGCAATTTTTTTTGTCTTGTGGACTATATGTAAACATTTCTTTTTATGTAAAATATCTTATTCAGGACAGTACTAGATAAAAAAACTACATGATCTCTCTTTATTAAAATTATTCACATTTTCAGAGATTCCGCAGGGGGTTCACATACTTTTTCTTGCAACTGTATATATTCTGAGAACGTTCCCTGTTGGCTGGGTTTGCTGGATGTCTGTTGTTGTATTATACTATCTCTGCTCTCAAACTTCATGAGTGTTATTAGAGCCGTCTGAAATAAAGATCAGCACTGCGGGCACCGGCCCGGACCGTGGAGGAACTCGGACTATATCACGAAACTGTGGAAGATGTGCGGAGACAAAGAGCGAGTCTGAAGGCCTGCGGGCGCTTCCCCAACCCTGAGCAGATCAGCTTGACTTTATTGCCATTCGGCATATGGTCTCAGACAGACTGTCAGGCGTGTGTGTGTGGCATCGGGCTGATCCGCGGGGAAACACACGGGTCTCGAGGCGCTGCGGGGGACAGAGCGACACACACTGACCCTACGCAGAACATTGATCAAATTGTAGAATGCAAGACTTCTGGCCAATTATCTGGGTCACGTCAGCGTCTCTCTGGTCCTTCTTGGTCAGCAGTGTGTGTGTGTGTGTGTGTGTGTGTGTGTGTGTGTGTGTGTGTGTGTGTGTGTGTGTGTGTGTGTGTGTGTGTGTGTGTGTGTGTGTGTGTGTGTGTGTGTGTGTTTCGAGTATTTAACGGAGTGTATGTCTTGCAAACACAGGAGAGGGAACACATCCACTGACAGCAAACTCATGCTGGAAA
This sequence comes from Phoxinus dragarum, assembly GCA_033366665.1. NCBI lineage: Eukaryota > Metazoa > Chordata > Actinopteri > Cypriniformes > Leuciscidae > Phoxinus > Phoxinus dragarum. Next base: position 77,888 of record JARPMJ010003591.1, read on the forward strand.
ACATGTACATTCCTTCAGCTAATGGAGAATCGGCTTCGTTCAGGACATCTTTTCCTTCGACTCAAGAGATTCTTGACTCAAAACATACAGTTTTTTAAAGTAAAAAAAAAAAAGTATTGGTTATATAAACCTTATAGGAGGAGTTCACTTCAGAATTAAAATGTCCTGATCATTCACTCTCCCGCACATCATCCAATATGTTCGTGTGTTTCGTTCTTCAGTGGAACAGAAATGCAGGTTTGTGAGGAACACACTCCAGATGTTCTCCATATAGTGACTTCAATGGTCCAGCGGGTCGAAGGTCCAAATGTGAGTTTCAGCTTCAAAGTCTCTCACGATCCAGCCGAGGAATAAGAGTCTCATCTAGACACACCAGCGTACATTTTATAACAAAAATATGCATTTATATACTTGTAATCCCACATGCTCTTCCTCCACTAGCTGCGATGCACCACACATTATATAAAAAAAAGTAAGCTGTCTTCATTTACTCATTTACTGTCATTTCAAACTGTTTATTCCGATAGTCCACTTCAGACATTCTACTAACTATAAGTAACTTTGCACCTACATGTAAACCAACTCTCATTAGAGTATTAATAGAGTATTAAAAGAGTGTTAGTAGAGTATTACTAAAGTACTAAAAGAGTATTAGTAGAGTATCAGTAAAGTATTAGTAGAGTATTAGTCGAGCATTAGTAGAGTATTAGTAGAGTGTTAGTAGAGGTTTAGTAGAGTATTAGTAGACTACTAGTAAAGTATTAGTAGAGTATTAGTAGAGTATTAGTAGAGTATTAGTAGAGTATTAGTAGACTGTTAGTAGAGTATTAGTCGAGCATTAGTAGAGTATTAGTAGAGTATTAGTAGACTGTTAGTAGAGTATTAGTAGACTGTTAGTAGAGTATTAGTAGAGTATTAGTAGACTGTTAGTAGAGTATTAGTATACTGTTAGTAGAGTGTTAGTAGAGTATTAGTAGAGTGTTAGTAGAGTATTAGTAGAGTATTAGTATACTGTTAGTAGAGTATTAGTAGAGTGTTAGTAGAGTATTAGTAGAGTGTTAGTAGAGTATTAGTAGAGTATTAGTATACTGTTAGTAGAGTATTAGTATACTGTTAGTAGAGTGTTATTATAGTATTAGTAGAGTATTAGTATACTGTTAGTAGAGTATTAGTATACTGTTAGTAGAGTGTTAGTAGAGTATTAGTAGAGTATTAGTAGACTGTTAGTAGAGCATTAGTAGAGTATTATTATAGTATTAGTAGAGTATTAGTAGATTATTAGTAGACTGTTAGTAGAGTATTAGTAGAGTATAAGTAGACTGTTAGTACAGTGTAAGTAGAGTGTTAGTAGAGTATTAGTAGAGTGTTAGTAGAGTGTTAGTAGAGTGTTAGTAGAGTGTTAGTAGAGTATTAGTAGAGTATTAGTAGAGTGTTAGTAGAGTATTAGTACAGTGTAAGTAGAGTGTTAGTAGAGTGTTAGTAGAGTATTAGTAGAGTGTTAGTAGAGTGTTAGTAGAGTATTAGTAGAGTGTTAGTGGAGTGTTAGTAGACTGTTTGGGTTCAGGTTAGTAGTTGACGTATCAAAGCTACTTCTAATCAGAATGTGTGTTGAGGAGCATCAGAATAAAGTGTTCTCAGATATTAAGTAGAAGTCGACTAATACTCTAATCACTGAGAGTTGACATGTAGAAGTTACTCATAGACATAAGAAGATCTGCAGTGGACCATCCAAATAAAGTGTTCGACTTAATAAAGGACTTGAAGACTTATTTTATCAAGCTATTGGCGTTTGATTCGATCTGAGAACTGTGATGATCTTGGTGTCATGTTCTGATGTTGTTTTATGTTTCTATGTATTTGAGGGTTATTAACTATTTATGGACTTTGGGTTTATGGGTTTGAAAGTGCTTTATAAATAAAAATTGAGTTGAGTGTTACTAAACAATTGTGGAGAGTCACTACGGCTGGAAAGCTTTTGCAATCTTCATGTTCAGTTTCACATTGAAATCACCAGTTTTATACGCTCAGCTTTGACTGTGTGACTGTGTGTGTGTGTGTGTGTGTGTGTGTGTGTGTGTGTGTGTGTGTGTGGCCCGTGTGTGTGTGACCCGTGTCTCGCTCACCGTACGCCAGTGACAGGACACACAGATCAAACGACTGAAGCGGGTCAGGAGAATAAACCTTGACCTCGAGCCTGTAGATCAGGCGTGACACACACATACACACATCTCGTGTGTGTCCTCAGATGAAGCGTGGTGTGTGTGCATCAGTGAGGCTGAGCTGCATTAGCATGGATCTGTTGTGTCGTCTCTCTCCAGCACTGATTTAATAAAGCTTCAGAAAATGAATTACACTCCTCAGACTTCAGTGTGTGAGACCTGAATATGGAGCATGTACATAAAAACTACATTTTACAAATAATCACCCGAATAAATCCTCTAAAACACAGGATCACACGTCTCTTAGGCCATTTCCAGTACAAACAGAGAACGCTCTTCCAGTAACGTTAATAGAACGTTTGTGCAAAGTTATCTGGTCTTTAAAGATCGCAAAACATTAGAACAAAACCTTTATTTATACAGCGTTCATGAAATTATTATTCTTTAGTGCTGGGCAGCCATTAATCACATCCAAAATAAAAGTTTGTGTTTACATATTCTATGTGTGTGTGTGTGTGTGTAATTATTTTGTATATATAAATACACACATATGCATGTATATTTAAGAAAAATGTGCATGTATATACTGTATATATATTTATACATAATTTATATCATATATCATCAATACAAATATTTTATATATAAATAACACATTTTTCTTAAATATATATACATGCATGTGTGTGTATTTACAAATAATGATACACAGTACACACACTTATATTATGTAAACCCAAACTTTTATTTTGGATGCGATTCATTTTTTTAAACTTGTTTTTAAATGTTCCGTGTTTCAGAGCGTTCAGAGGACATTCAAAAGTAACGTTCCATAAAGTTTGAAGAATGATAAGATGACACATAAACAAGAAAAAGAAGAAAAAAAGTTTTAGAACATTTAAGTTTTGAGTGTTCATTCAGAAATAATGTTTTCATTGGGAACGTTAGCCACAGAAAGTGTTGTGTCTCTGATGTTCTGATGTTCTGATGGACCTCCCGGCGTGTGGATCTGCTCGTGTGTGGCCAGGTCTGGTGTTACGATCTGTGCTTTACCTGTTCCAACACCTCGTCAACTTCCAGATCCACGTCTGGAAACCAGCGCGTCTGGATAAAGCAAACTCGCCGCCTCGACCTGACAGCCATGAAAAGCTTTCTGGTTTAGTTCTTAGTTCCCGCAGAGCCTGAAGACCCCGAGCAAACACCTCCGCCTGAGACCCGTACCTTTAATAGCTCACAACTACCAGCTCACAACTAACAGCTCACAACTACCAACTCACAACTACCAGCTCACAACTACCAGCTCACAACTACCAGCTCACAACTACCAGCTCACAACTCACAACTACCAGCTCACAACTACCAACTCACAACTACCAGCTCACAACTACCAGCTCACAACTACCAACTCACAACTACCAGCTCACAACTACCAGCTCACAACTACCAGCTCACAACTACCAACTCACAACTACCAGCTCACAACTACCAACTCACAACTACCAACTCACAACTACCAGCTCACAACTACCAGCTCACAACTACCAGCTCACAACTACCAGCTCACAACTACCAGCTCACAACTACCAGCTCACAACTACCAACTCACAACTACCAGCTCACAAACTACCAGCTCACAACTACCAACTCACAACTACCAGCTCACAACTACCAGCTCACAACTACCAGCTCACAACTACCAGCTCACAACTACCAGCTCACAACTACCAGCTCACAACTACCAGCTCACAACTACCAGCTCACAACTACCAACTCACAACTACCAACTCACAACTACCAGCTACCAACTACCAGCTCACAACTACCAGCTCACAACTACCAGCTCACAACTACCAACTCACAACTACCAGCTCACAACTACCAGCTCACAACTACCAGCTCACAACTCACAACTACCAACTCACAACTACCAGCTCACAACTACCAGCTCACAACTACCAACTCACAACTCACAACTACCAGCTCACAACTACCAACTCACAACTACCAGCTCACAACTACCAGCTCACAACTACCAACTCACAACTACCAACTCACAACTACCAACTCACAACTACCAACTCACAACTACCAGCTCACAACTACCAGCTCACAACCACCAACTCACAACTACCAGCTCACAACTCACAACTACCAGCTCACAACTACCAGCTCACAACTACCAGCTCACAACTCACAACTACCAGCTCACAACTACCAACTCACAACTACAAGACAAAACAAGCATCACAATAAGCTAAACCAACTATGAATCAAGATATTTCTTTAACGCTCTGGTGGTCCTCATGTTGCATTCAAAAATGACATTTTCATTATTATTTCAATGCAATGATTTTACTATATTTTAGTTCAATAATGTTTTTATTTCATATTTTGTATTTTTAGGGGATGTTATGGTACTCAACTATATTTATGCAGTAGTTATAATCCATGTATTACATGTTAACACTTTTTGAGCATAGAGAAGAAAATGAAATTTCCAGTTGGTCTCTATTTAAAGAAGACACTTGGCAGATTATTGCTGAAGTGAAAAAAGTTTTAAAAGTATATATTTTCCAAAGCATGCTTCTCTGTAAAACTGAGAAACTCAAAGCAATAAATCTAAATGAGCTGTGTTCCAGAGTTGAGGTTGATATCTCAGATAATTAGCTTTCAGTGAGAGTGTGTGTGTCCACTAGATTCAATTAATTCCCCATTAATTTCAAATGCAGCGTTTCTTGACTGCAAGGAGCTCAAGTGTGGCGAATTATTATAGGACCATTTCATCTTTTCCAATCATGATATTGGAATATTTGTATTTATCTTTCTTCTTAATCATCCAGTAAATCATTAACTACTGGAAAAGGTTTAAATATATGTGTAAAATGCAGGGCTTTGGAGTCAACAAGGGACATGTCTGTACTCATAACCCGGAAGGATTCATAGTAGTGGCCTATACTCACGACAGCGCTCTTCACTAATGTCTTCCTCATTTAACACACTTCATTCAAATCATCAACTCGTCAGGAACGGCATTAAATGTGTCATTAAGTGGAAAACTACTGTCTTATGAGTAAACATTATTACCTCAAGTTATTAATATGCAGCTTTTTAATCTGCAAATTCTTCCCTTTAACAGTGACAAACTGATGAGCCCTTAAATGTAGGATTTTCTGCAGTCTTCTAGTGCTCATCCCTGCTAACATTTAGAATAAATCCAAATTGAGTTGATGCTTAAAAAAGCAACATGATCTGCCAATGGGGTCAGAAAAATAATGTTAATTCAAACAGAAACAAGATTATTGTTCTTACCCCATTGGCAGATCATTTAGTTTGTTTTAAAAATTAATATCCCCAGAAAGCAAGACATTATATTGTATGGTATTTTACTACTGTTGTAAATGCGTCTTCATTGAAGAATGGACATTTGGACTGGAAACAAGACAGAAATACTGAGTTAGAAAAACATTTGCAGTGTATTCAGCTTTTTAACAGTGCCAAACTCTTAAAAGCAGGATTTGTGCGCTCTTTCTGGCGACTCCACAGCGTTTCCTCCTGACCACCCCACAGCTCTCGCTCTCGGACGCTTTAAAAGCTCAGGCTGCGCAATTATCTTTTATGATCTGCCGAGGAACTGTGAGGTCGCCTCTTCTTAAAGACCAGGGCTTTGGGAAAGCACAGTCCTCAGCTCTTTTACAGCGCCACCGTCGCCTTCACGTCAAGCACGTGCTTTCGGCAGGCCATCGCTTCAGGAAGAGTTGTAGCTCGTGTTCATTGCTTGTGGGAGGTCTCGTCTTTAGCTTTGATTGGAGGGGTGGACAGAATCTCAAGAGTAAATCAGCAGCGTCAATATAATGGACAGATCTCTTCTAACGGTTGTGTCAGGGCCGGACCGGGAGGGTCTGATCAATGCGTCAGGACTCATCCCATTAGAAGAGCAAAGCAGAGCCGAGCCATCAGGAAGATTGGACACAACATCGCTATGATCCGGCGATCTCAGGGTAAATTACTGCCTGACGCCACACTCGAATGCGTATTTCCTTAGAACATTGCTCAGACTGACAGAAGTCTCAGGCCACTCGAAACCAACTGGCTCCAACAAACACATTTAGTTGTGCTTTAACTTTCCTTTAACACCAGCCTCCTAAACAATCTCTGGTTTCTCCTGTACTTTCCTGACATATACGTCAAAGTCCCCCTGTAGTCTAGCCTGGAAATCCAGACCAAAATCTGAAAGATTAATGTTCTGGTGTCGCTTAATGAAAATCGGCCGGCTCGAGGGGCGGCACCCAATCGTGCGTTTGAAAATCTCACTGCACGCAATTGGCTAACACAACGACCAATCACAACAGTACACGGGGTGACGCATCACTAAGCCCCATACGCTGAGCTTCCAGCGGAGTATAGTGGGAAGTGTTCACTTCAGCATAATATAATTAAAATGCATGTTAAACAGCCCAACACATCTTGTACTCAGGAACATGTTGATTACATTTGTAAAGTTGGGTCCAACTTAAGTCCAGGCTATTCCCCTCACCTCCTGATCCACGGCGCTCTTTCTTCTGCAAATTCACATTGATCACGTCTCCTCTGTTCTGCTCTGAGAAAAAGGCAAGTCTAAATCTTTCATTGTAGCGCCCAAAGCCGTTTCATACAACTGGTGTTCATCCATAGCCATCCTGCAATGTTTACTAATGACTATCTCTGGCCCGCCTATACCAGATAACCCGATGTGATTGGTGCAGCTCAGATAGAGGGGCATATTTAATGAGCATTATTACTCCACACCAGAGCTACTCGCTGAGCAAACTCAACTTGTGCTCTCGCGAGAAGGGTACCTGTAGTCAATAATTTGATCTCAAAACTCATCTTTCCAAATGAGAATTTTCTCATCACCAAAATGACATATTCTTGAAAAAATCCTTGAAAAAATGAAAAATATTCTTCATGCCTTAAAATATATGACTTGAATGTAACTCGACACCCTTGCCTCATTAAGCATACGCAGTTCTATGAATATGCAAATGAGCCCCATCTCCATCTGATTGGTCAAGGTAGTGTGTGACGTCAGAAACACCAGCGATTTCAAACCGTGTTTTTGAGACTGTCTTTGGTTCACTGCAGTTTTAAGCAGAAAATACTCAGCAATGCTGTCCACTTATGAGAAGTCAACTTGCGCTGAAAGAGTAACGTGTGACGTAGATGTAGGAGTAGCGTAAGCTTTGACGCCTCTCGCGGTTCAAACACACCGGGCTGGCAACCGCGTCGTCATTACGTTGTGCATCAAGTTCAAGTGTTTCTCTTGTGGCGTCAGTCGATGCGTAGACCGTCTGCTAGTTATTTTAGTTGATAAAGTTTTAAATATGGATATTTTTCTTACATGAACACATCGCTCTGATGGACTTCAAAAAAATATAACCATCGACTCCCATTATAAAGCTTGGAAGAGCCAGGACATTCTTTAATATAACTCAGACTGTTCGTCTGACAGAAGAGAGTCATATACACTAGGATGGCTTCAGGTGAGTAAATCACGGGCTAATCTTCACTGTTGGGTGAACTGTTCCTCTAAAGCAAAAACTTGCTTAAATTTGAAATGTTTCTTGATTAAGAATGTTTAGATATTTGGACTGGAAACAAGACTAAGTAAGAAAAGCATTGCCGTGTTGGCTGGGTAAACTGCAACATTGATGTCCACAGCTGCAGATGCGGTGCGTGTGTGTGTGTGTGTGTTTGTGTGTGTGTGTGTGTGTGTGTGTGTGTGTGTGTGTGTGTGTATCTGATGTCAGTGTCTCTGACAGGGTTAGCGGAGACCGGTTTGGTGTGTTTCTCAGAGGCCGGTCCGTCAGCCTGTAGAAACCGGTTCCTTCAGCCTGTGGCTCTCCGATTCCATCCACCAAGAAAGCCCAAACAAGCTTTGAGTACAAGAATATGGAAACTGACAGAAATAAATGTGGGCTTGGGGAAACAGCAGCACGAATCGGTCTGAGAGTGAAGAGATGGGTCTGGCATGGTGGCCCGGAGCCGTGGGCTCGAGATCTGGAGCTCCACACGCTGGTGCCGGCACTGAGCGCCTGTGACACACCGACAGTGGGCGGCCGGCTCGTGTGTGTTCACGTGCCACAAACACTCAAGTCCAGCAGAGAGCGAGCGCGCGATTGGATGGGAGCTGCTGTCAATCATCAGGCCAGATGAGCATCTCCAATGGGCAATAGAAGTCTGGTAGGGTCAGTTACAAGATATTGAGCATTTATAGTGTGACCGGACCCTGGATAGGTGGAGGAATCATTTCATACTGCAATTTATAGTTATTCATTTGGTAACACTTTATTTTGATGGTCCCATTTAAACATTCTGTTGACTATAAGATGAGCATCTCCATTGGGCAATAATGCGACTAAAGAAGTCTGGTAGAGTTACAAGATATTGAGCATTTATAGTGTGACACTGGATAGATGAAGAAATCATTTCATACTGCAATTTATAGTTATTAATTTTATAGTCTATAATTACACTGTTGACCTTGCATTCTAAAAAATGCAGAGTTGTTTTAACCCAAAATTGGATCAAATATAGACAACCCCAACCGTTGGGTTTATTTATTTAAAAATGATATATATTTGACCCAAATTTGTATGCCTTGCCCACCTTTATTACCCCATCCCAAACCCGTCCCTCTCGTTAACCGTATCCCACTTCTGTCGCAGCAAAACATTCATTAGTTTTCTGCGAGTACATTATAGTTTAAAGAGTCCTATTATGCTTTTTTTCCCAGGACAGCACATTTTGCATTTCGGTCGGATGGGCTTCATCGAAACAGCTGTGGAGAGAGGAGCTGTACTAATGTAAAATACATGACAATTTATTAAAACAATCAAGCATGAAAACATGTTCGCGTCCACACCAAAACATGTACAACCAAAAATGTACAATAAATAGGCATAATTAGCCAAAAGGATAATGTAAAAGACTAGATTTGCTGTGATTATCACCCTCATATATAATCACATAATCCTGTGGCCAGTTTGATTCAAATTCACTCTCGCCAACCCTGTTCCACATTCACAACTGCTGAACATCACGATATCTTCTCGCTCAGAATTCACTTCATCATCACTCAGGATATGGCTTGGACTGTGTATAAATTCTTGCAACAAAAATGCTGTAAATTGGCTTTTAAAGCCCTCCAGAGCAGAATACATTAGTTGTCAGTGAGAATCACACAGCGCAAAGAGCTTCTTTTGTTCTGTAATGCGCATGGCCTTCACTCGCTCTTCCTCTCGTCTCTTCAATGACCTTTAAAGATAACTCTCATCTGCGCACAGGGGAGAGGAGTGATATAAGAGAGTGTCGAGAGGATGGGATTTAGGCTTTTAATGCATTCTTCCCATTCACGCCTTCCTGAGACACAAGAGGGGCACTAAAACACGGAGCGCCGGGATGGAGAAGCCGCCTCTGATTTGTGCCCAAAGCCATCAGTGTCACTGGACTCAGCTTGTCAGTCTGAGAGAGCATCAAAGCCTGCGCTCGGGAAGGCCTGTCACAAACAGTAATGGATATCATTTCAAATATGTAGGGCCTCCGCTGTCTTGGAGCCGGTGTACGCTGACCCCTGAACCCTGCCCAGAGAGGTGGAACGGGCTCAACAGTGGGGTTAACTTCTCTAATCAAGTTTTCCTATGAATCGTTTGCTACACCGTGCATGATTTGATGCTGGTAAATATCTCCTGCCATGCTGAAAATTCTGCATGTCTGTCAAAGTAAATGAAGTCAGAAAAAGCTGCGACTTCACCTTGAAAATCTTGGGTTATTTTTTCTAACCGAATCCTGTGTTGAGCCTTTTGGGTCAGTTTTTTAAATTATTTTTTCAGTGTTTGGGTAGTTTTTGTGTAACCCAGATTCTGAGTCAAACGTAACAAACCAGTGTTTGGGTAGTTTTTTTTATAACCCAGATCCTGGGTCAGAAGTAACAACCCAGTGTTTGGGTAGTTTTTGTGTTACCCAGATCCTGGGTCAGACGTAACAACCCAGTGTTTGGGTAGTTTCTGTGTAACCCAGATCCTGGCTCAGACGTTACAACCCAGTGTTTGGGTAGTTTTTGTATAACCCAGATCCTGGGTCAGAAGTAACAACCCAGTGTTTGGGTAGTTTTTGAGTAACCAAGATTCTGTGTCTGACGTAACAACCCAGTGTTTGGGTAGTTTTTAAGTAACTTAGATTTTGGGTCAGAAGTAACAACCCAGTGTTTGGGTAATTTTTGAGTAACCAAGATTCTGGGTCAGACGTAATAACCCAGTATTTGGGTAGTTTTTGTATAACCCAGATCCTGGGTCAGAAGTAACAAGCCAGTGTTTGGGTAGTTTTTGAGTTACCAAGATTCTGTGTCTGACGTAACAACCCAGTGTTTGGGTAGTTTTTAAGTAACTCAGACTCTGGGTCAGAAGTAACAACCCAGTGTTTGGGTAATTTTTGAGTAACCAAGATTCTTGGTCAGAAGTAACAACCCAGTGTTTGGGTAGTTTTTGTATAACCCAGATCCTGGGTCAGAAGTAACAACCCAGTGTTTGGGTAGTTTTTGTGTAACCCAAATTCTGGGTCAGATGTAACAATCCAGTATTTGGGTAGTTTTTGAGTAACCCAGATCCTGGATCAGACGTAACAACCCAATGTTTGGGTAGTGTTTGAGTACCCCAGATCCTGGGTCAGACGTAACAACCCAGTGTTTGGGTAGTTTTTGAGTAACCCAGATCCTGGATCAGACGTAACAACCCAATGTTTGGGTAGTGTTTGAGTACCCCAGATCCTGGGTCAGACGTAACAACCCAGTGTTTGGGTAGTTTTTGAGTACCCCAGATCCTGGGTCAGAAGTAAAAACCCTGTGTTTGGGTAGTTTTTGAGTACTCCAGATCCTGGGTCAGACGTAACAACCCTGTGTTTGGGTAGTTTTTGTATAACCCAGATCCTGGGTCAGAAGTAACAAACCCAATGTTTGAGTAGTGTTTGAGTACCCCAGATCCTGGGTCAGACGTAACAACCCAGTGTTTGGGTAGTTTTTGAGTACCCCAGATCCTGGGTCAGAAGTAAAAACCCTGTGTTTGGGTAGTTTTTGTATAACCCAGATCCTGGGTCAGAAGTAACAACCCAATGTTTGAGTAGTTTTTGAGTACTCCAGATCCTGGGTCAGACGTAACAACCCAGTGTTTGGGTAGTTTTTGAGTAACCCAGATACTGGGTCAGAAGTAACGACCCAATGTTTGAGTAGTTTTTGTGTAATCCAGATCCTGGGTCAGACGTAACAACCCAATGTTTGAGTAGTTTTTGAGTAGCCGAGATTCTGGGTCAGACGTAACAACCCAGTGTTTGGGTAGTTTTTGTATAACCCAGATCCTGGGTCAGAAGTAACAACCCAATGTTTGGGTAGTATTTGAGTAACCCAGATCCTGGGTCAGACGTAACAACCCAGTGTTTGGGTAGTTTTTGTGTTAGCCAGACCCTGAGTCAGACGTAACAACCCAGTGTTTGGGTAGTTTTTGTGTAACCCAGATCCTGGGTCAGATATTACATTATAATTTTTGTGTTAGCCAGACCCTGGGTCAGACATAACAACCCAGTGTTTGGGTAGTATTTGTGTAATCCAGACCCAGGGTCAGACAATACATTATAATTTTTGTGTTAGCCAGACCCTGAGTCAGAAGTAACAACCCAGTGTTTGGGTAGTTTTTGTGTAACCCTGATCCTGGGTCAGACGTAACAACCCAGTTTTTAACCCTGTGTTTTAATTGGGTTCCTAAAGGATTTAAATTAATGCATAAGTGTTAAAAAAACACAATAAATTACGAGGTGTAACTTCAACGGTCGTCAATTTTTTTTAATGGACACCAAAAACCCACAGGCTGATGCGATAATTCTGCCATCCCAAATGTCACTTCGGATTAGTCACGGAACGTTTCTTTCCCCCTTCAAGTGTGTTTTCATGTCAGCGTGCTTTAAACAAAGCCTGAGCTTCCTCGTGCCCACTGGCTTTTTGGCTTCAAGTGTAATACTGGGCAAGAAT